>VDFB02098146.1:0-10146 GCA_007258455.2 Sequoia sempervirens | reverse complement strand
AAACATATTCTTTTTGAATGTTTTTATGCTCAAGAAATTTTGTACTTATTCTTCCATAAGTTGAAGGTCTAGAATAGCAATGGTAAAATTAATGGGCATGATATTTTGTTTTGTAATTTCAAGCTCAAGTTTGATTGTAAGCTATTTTGGTATTTCTTATCCAATGAGATCATGTGGAATTTGTGGAAGGCAAGAAATGATGATAAATTTAAGGGTATCAAGAGGGTACTTACTGATCTTGCAAGAGACTCACTTTCTACTCTATTGCTATGTAGGTTTCAATTCTTGTGGAGATCTCAATGGAGAATTTCTTGAAGTCAATAACTGAAGGTGCTGCTAACAATACTAGAGAGGATTTGAGAAGTGGACCCACCTGTAGGTTGAGCTTGGAAGAGACCGTGTTGTTCCAACAGACATTTGATGAGCTCCAAAGAGCAATTGATGAAGCTGCAAGCCCAGAAAGACAACACAGCCCCCAATAGTTGGACCCCCAAGGAGAAACAATGGCAAACCTTGATATTGAAGAAGTCAGAAATGAGGAGAATGTAATCAACACTATGTATTGTTTACGCTGATTTGAATAGCAGCAACCTCTGGTGCTATTAACAACAATTTGTATTGTCTATGTTAGTTTTGAAAACAATTGGTGCTTTTTGGTTTCTTTCTTGCTGTGTAAAGTACTGATACGGTATATTTCCTATTATGGAAATGCTTTGATGTTGTACTGATCCTAATGCCGGATAGGCATTTTCATGATAATATGTGGACCTTAAACTATTTCAATAGAAAAAAAAAAAAAGGATAACGGATATTTGAAGTTCATTACATATCTCATGAAGGATCTCTTATGGCTTGAGGATAATCTTGCATGGAATTTTGTTGTAATTGGAGCAATTTCCATTATGAGAATAATCATTTAATTTGTATGGAAGTAAGTCTTTTCATATTATTTGACTTGGTATTGTAAACTTGTCTTTGTGGGATTCTCTCGGGGGGAACAGCAGAACTGTGATGATAGGTAGAGTTGTACAAAACCATAAATCATTTGGCATTATCAATATATTGCTTATAGAATACTTTGTGCAAGTAAAATGGAATGTGCAATGACAATTGGTCTCGAATTCAAATTTGAATATAAGTACATTATACACAAGAAATGGTATCTATTCTATGATTTAAAGAACCCCAAAATAAGAAAATTAATAGGTTCCATTTGTTTACTTGCTCTTAGACACTTGTTTAATCGGCGAGACCCTCAGAATGTCTTGTTGATAACCAACAGTGTTCAAAACTCCTGCAGAGGTCAGATCGGTGTGACATTGGATTTGTCTTGCCGACGGAAGTCATCGGCAAGACATGGACTATCAGAGTGAGTTTTCTATCATGTGTCGATGATTGATCTCTCACCGATGGTACATTTCAATGAATATTTAAAAAAAAAATTGCATTGTTTCATCGAAATTTCAACGAACACAACTGACGAATCACCGAAAAGGTCCAATGAAGTTGTTATAGCTGCCATGAAGGCTTCGTCATAACTCCTTGTCCATTTCGTCGCAATTTCGACAAAGTCCATCAACAAATCACAAAAAAGGGCCAACGAAGTTGCTTAGCTACGACGAAGGCTTCGTCGTAACTCCTTGCCCATTTCGTCGCAATTTCGACGAACGCCACCGATGAATCACATAAAAGGTCCGACGAAGTTGCTTAGCTGCGACGAAGGCTTCATCGTAAATACTTGCCCATTTCGTCGAAATGGCGACAAACTGTTGGTGTTCTTTCGACACTTCGGAAGAGCCATTGCAATTGCATTTTGGTTGTAATTCGTCAGTGGATACACGAAGTTTTCGTTGATATTCCGACGAACATCCGAGTCATTTTATGATGCCGACGACCGACGAATCTGCGTCGTTATTTCGACGTTTAATTCATCGTCGGCATTGCGACAAAAAAACAGCGACAAAAATATTTTCATCATTTCGTCGCTTTTCCGACAAAGATTTGTCGAACGACCGACGAACGTCCGTCGGAAAATGGTGTCAAATTCAGTAGTGAACTTTATGGTAACTCTGTGTTTTGGGTGGTGTGATGGCCTCCCTTCACCACCTTGAGGAGTCTTAATATTGTTTGTGCTCAACATCTCTCACGAAATAAAAGCTACCAAAAAATGTCTTCTTGTTTAAGAAGGAATCATAGAATATAAATCACATTCCCTACTCGATATCATCTTTAATATTGAAGCAAGAATGGCAAAGAGATAAATAATCTTCTAACACTATGAAGAAATGATCACTTATTTTTAGATTTTCACTGACTCACTATTCGCTAATGCAACAATGCATGTAGTTATAAGTTAGTAACTTGACTACGATCAAGGTTTTGAATCAAGAGCTCACAAGTTCAAAACTGAACATAATGTGTAAAAATAAATGATATTTTCAATTGTATTTATATCAATCCATATTTGGTGAATTCCGTAGGATTTTTAAATGGTATAGTAAAAATTTGGTGAATCTCGTGTGATTATACAATAATGCATTTAAATGTTGGGCGAATCAAACCTTGACAAAACACATATGTTGTAATTTTCAAGGCGATTATCAACCTGCAATTAGCATGGAGTTATCATAGTATTGGTGAAATGGGTCCTCATACATAATTATTTTTTAATGTAATTGACGAAAAATGTCCTCAAACGTAATTATTTTTTTAATGTTATTAACGAAATGAGTCCCCATACACAATGATTTGTAATTTTTATTGGCAAAATGGGTCCTCACATGCAATGAACATTTAATGTTGGCAAAACATGTCCTAGTACACAATGTTATTTTAATAGTATTGGTGAATATGTGGGTGATTTAATACATGCTTTCGAGATTCCAAGTGAAAATATTAATTAGACCATTGGGAACGCGTAGTTTGTTATGGCAAAATTATTAATTACATATGCCTCATAAATAAATTGATGTCAAATTGAAATGCATTGGATAGATAATTTGTAAAATCCGAGTGATTTGGCCACCCTGTTGGTGCAATGTATTTGTCAATTTCTAAGTAGCCAATATGGACAATTCGCAAATTGGCAAAGATTTGCCACTAAAAAAATTCCTACTCCTTTATATAGCTAGATGTAGCATAATTGTAGCCCTAGAAAACCTCTACACCTATAAAGTCTACAACTGTCACAAAGAAGCAACCTCTCTTGCAAAATGATCAAAAACTGCTCTTTAACAATTATAGGGCATCAATCCTAATCACAACACTAGCACATAGCAAAACAACAATTAAAGATACCTCACACCCAAAATCCTCCAAAATGGATGCACCAAATAGAGTAGGGTATAATGGGGTAGCTAGGAAAGTGCCCTTACATTCATAGTGATTCAATACAATAGGTGCACACAAGTCACATCGTTCTCATTTGGTGCTTGCAATGTTTGAATAGATATTAAAATATTATCCATTTAAAATTATTGAGCTCTCTTTGGCCTTTACAACTTATAAAATATTTTCGCTTTACTTTATCGAGCCTTAGGACAAGTTATGCATTAATACTCACACCTTCGATACGTACCATGGCTTTCTTTTGATAGCATGTCGAGCTCCTTACAATTATCAGGCTTCTAAGGGATGTATGTAATCCCATGGATCCCCAACAAATGAAACATGAGCAAGACTTTTCATTGAGCCCCAATGAGCATAAGTGCCTCATTTGATTGAGTGTCAATATAAATATTGTCTCCTTTTGCCTTTGTCGAGCCCAGCATAATATGTCAAACCTTCCTTGCACATCAAACCTAAGACGAGAGTATCAAATATCCTGAAACTTCGGCATACACAAGGCAAATACAAGTATGTTGAGCATCCCCTAACACTAATACCTGGTACAAGAACATGGACCACCTCAATAAGCACCCTTCAGACTCATGTTAAGTCACCAAGGAAATGAAGGGGTCAATGAAGGAAGAAGACCACATCAAGGGCTGGGGGAGGTGGGGAGAGTGGGAGAGAGCTAATACACCAATAAAATCCCATCAAATTGAAACATGGGCAAAATACATCCCAAACCCAACACCCTAACAGGTATCATTGAAAAATACACCAAGCAACTAGCACCAAAGTCAATGTCAGGGATATAAATCAACCCCAAACAAAACTTGATCAAATAAAAAATTTCCTTAATTTGTTACCATAGCTATACCATTCTTAATTTCAAGATGTATGGTAATGCTTTTTTTACTCATTAAAATAATTTCATTTACCTCACAATGGAAAAATCAAATCTTGTGAACTCTAAAGCTCACGCAGCCACCTAGTTAATGACACAAGCTTAGGGCTTCTTCACTTCATGAAGTTATTGCATTAAGATTTACTAAGATTCATTTGCCCAACTTTAACAATCATCTAGTATGTCAAATCAATTAAAACAATTCAAAAGCATTTAATCATAAACATCCAAAAGATCAAGACTTTAGTTTCATGAGCCCCTTTTGGCAAAAGCAAGTACTTTCCCCTTGGAGACATCAATAATAACGAGAATATTTTGATTAAAGTAAGTTGGTTTTGAAGGACCATAAACCCTTTACAATGGATGGGACAAACACAAAACAATTGCAACCAAATTGTCAAGCCAAAATAAAAACTACAACCAAGTTGTCAAGCACAAAATAGTACTCAAAGATCTAGCTTAAGCAATGCCAAACCCCTTCCTATTCAACCTCATACCCTTAACCCTAGTGTGCAACTAAGATACAAATTTGGGAAGCCCTTTCTTCCTCCTCTGAACAATTGTCTAGGAAATGTTATTTTATAAGTCCTCATATCTAGGAGGGGTGAAGATGCCCCCTCAATGGGCCCATCCATGGTCACAATGCAAACAAAGGATCATCTAGCTAGAGATTGGATTGGGAGCTTGGTGGAAGTCACCAAAGGGAGTCGAAGGAGCCAAAGGAGTGATAACTTGAAAGTTAATTTATCTAAAAAAGGTTGAAAATATGGATGACAATCACTAGTGTAGAATGGTCATGGGGGAGGAGTTGAGTCGGAGAAACAAGACATGGCTAAAACAAAACAACAAATGGAGAGTAAATGGAACATTAAATTGCAAGGGTCCAACACGAATGAGGAAATTAACAAAATATGTGATGGAAAGATTCAAAATTATCATGTGGGCAAAGCAAATTGGTCAAAAGAAACGTACTATGGAAGAGTTTAACCCCACATGGTAGCATGGCTAAAAGGCATTCATGATATCTGCAACTAAAGGGGAAAGTGAAGTTAATTGCCCAAATGAAGACCAAATCACATCATCTTGTGTGAAACCAATAGATGGACTACACCTTAGAAGAATGGGAAAAATGAACCTCAACTATTTTGCAATAAAAGGGTAGTGGAGATGAAATGGCACTTCATGGAGTGCATAGCCTACAACACTATTTGTTTCCAGCATGAAAGCAACCTGAATGTGGACAACCTAACTGCCTTAAATTTAAGGAAGTGAGGCTTAGCAAAACTGCCAGCTTTTTATCAAGATCCATAGTAGATGATCTAACATCAAAAGGAGTTTGAAAATATCTTAGGGTTGTTGCTCTTGGTACCTGAGACTGCCCGGTCTCATGGATGTCATTAAAATCTTTCATTTGTTTATTCGACAAATTGATGAGCTAAACAACTAACATGAAAATACACTCTGCAAGCTGGGTGAACCAATGGAACAGTTGACATGTCATTTCTTATTAACATGAATATTCTACTCCTGCAAGCAAACAAACCATAGATTGGATGAACAACCAATCATGTCATACTTTATTTTGACCTAGACAAGAAACTACAAGCAAATAGGATAACCATTTACATACCCATGGGCAATGGGGCAAGACCACTCATTCAACAAGACACAACCAGCTTGATCACAATGCCAACAAAACAATCCATCCCTCCATCGTTTCCATCTTTTCCATCCATTTCCTTCATTTCTATCCATATGATAATTAAAATTTCTACTATTGATTTTCTACCCTATTTTCTAATAGCAGCTAGATGAGTGGAAACTTTAAAGAGCAATTTTTTTACAAGCGTTAAATATATAGGTTGATGCTTGGGAAATAATATAAAATAAAATTTATTAATAACATTTGTAAATTTTGGCATCCCCGAGCCAATTTAAATCCTATAAGAAACAATGGATTCCCCTTACCGTTATCTACAGCTTGCAGACTAATTCTAGCATATGTACTAACTTTATGTAATTTTATTATAATACACTGGTAAACAGTTTTCAAAAAATTGCTGACAAATATATTTTACGAATAATAGCCAATTAATAATGCCTTGTACAATACCATGCAGCTTGATTGTGTTTATTGAATGACCAGTATATTACTTATGCTTATCTGGTCAGGCTTGACATTGAAACCCACTGAAAGCTAGCTGATTAAAAGTATCGATGGTAGCACCCTACTAAAATAATGTATACTCCTATGCTGACTAGAAATATCACTGTGTGCATCCTACCAAAATAATGTAGATTCCAGAACTTAGAACACAATTGTATTTTCAGAGACGTATTTTCATACTAATTTTTCACCCAGCCGTTTCTTTTCATATCAAAACACATAATTTCAAAAATGCTCCCCAATGAGCAAAAGCAACAAGATCGTGTAACCAAAATTTAGCACAATATATTACCCCTCAAATATTCAGTCCAAAGAAATCGCAGAAAGTGCACTCCAGAAAATTTAATGTATTACAGTGCATAACCTGGGAGACAATGTCCAAAATGCTTATTGGTTTCTTGGCCTCCAATTTCTAACCCACTCTTTCAACATATTCACATTCCTGCTTACATCGTCAATAGTATCACTCTGGACAGCCATGACGATGTCCTCAGAATAGCTCTCACGTGCTTCTTCAAGTAATACTTGAAAGATTTCACATTCAATATTATTCTGGAGCTTTTGCCCCAAGTAACCTCTGACAGAATTTACTAAACACTATCAGCTATAGAATATAAGGAATAAATGATTTAATAGAATAAAGACAGATGTTATAACTAGAACATATATAAGCATATGTATGAATGCTTCCTCACAATACTTCATTTGAATCCTACTACTATATGTGCAAAATAATTCTAGTTAAGCAGAGATTATGTATTTTGAAAGAATAACATTGAGTCTCAGTTATTAAGAATAGATATATATGTTACCTATTAGTCAGACGATCATATAGAACAGAGTTGTCTGTTTGCAAAACCACCACAAAATCAAACCAACGTTGTGGGAAAAAATCACAACTATGATAATCAACAATGTTTCCTCCCTCTTCCATCAAGTTTTCAAGCTCATCATTTACCTGGGATATAAACCATAAAATACTGAGTAAATTATGTAAATAAGCAATTCCAAGAAAATCTATTTCGCAATCCCAATCATTTCATGACACAAATTGAAAGAAACTATCTAGCAATTCTCAAATACTTCAGCAATCATCTAATTTGAAGGCTTGGCTTATAATAGAACAATATATCTCTCAAGTACTTTAGCAATCATCTAATTTTAAGGCTCGGCTTATAATACAACAATATATCTTTAGTGTTTCATTGTTTCCTGCGTAGTCACCAAACTCCAATTCTGCAACTAAAGAATATCGACATCAAAAAGAAATGAACATTTATTATATTAATTTATTGATAATTAAAAATATTATTTTCATTGTATTATTAATATTTAAGAAAATTGTACATCAAACTCAAAAATATAGTCATTAACTTCAAATTTGGAGATATTTTTAATATTAAAAAGTCTAAAAGGAGAATGATCGCTATGCCATAAAGCACAAAATCCAAAGAGTATTCAGAACAATCGGTAGTGCCAGCCAATCCACTACTATGTCTTTTGTCACACCTGACGGCTCCCTACTTGCCAAATCTGTCTAGGCCCCTGCATTTATCCAACTCCTGATCCCTAAATTTTAGTTCTTCTGTTTCAGTAATCCATGTTGATTGTTGATCAATTGCATCAACAACAGCCTACCAATCATTTCCTTTTAACAATTTTTTAATTGCATAGTTGAAGGTAATAGTGCACAAACATTAAGTTATTCATACTAATAACAATTTTTTGAAATCTGTACGCAGGTATATTCCAATTACACTCACATCGATAAGCAGTGCAAGTTAGGCCCAAAATGTTAATAACAATATTCCAGAGCTCAGAGTTCTAGTGCCAAGATCCTCTGGCAATGTATCTATAGCATGTGCAAGTGCATGGAACATTCTTGATATTGAAACAGTGGAATTTCGATTGATATTGAAAACAAATGTAAATTGGCAAGTTCTGTTAACCAGAATGACTCTACAACGGACTCTTAACTGTGATATTTTTTTCTTGAGCAAAACTTCATACATGGTGAAATTAAATCAACTAGAAGGTAATTCAAAAACATAGAATACAAAGTAGCATTTATCCACAAATATACACACAACTTTAAAATGGAGAAACCCTACTGGGGAAAAAAACTCCAAGGTGCAAAAGTATATGATTGTTGTTTGTTCCTATTAGAACAGTTTATGACAAAGACTGCAGAATTTCATTCATCGTGGAACATTCAGCCTCAAGAGTCATTTCATCCAAAATGCTACAGTGATGTACATGTGTCTCTGACCAATTGATATCTTCCAAACTCCTTCCTCAATCATTTATACATTTGGGATAATTCAAATCAGCTGCTCTTCCAAGAGCTTTTGGATGTTTACAAAAAATACTTGATTGTGCGGGATTATAGCAGGGCAGCCCCATCTCTGTATAAAGGTAAGGAGAACACTGTAGGGGATTCAAATTATTCATGTGGCTATCTCGAGCAGGTTCAGTAGCCCACAACCGAGGGTAGGACACATAGATACAAATCAGATTGGGCTGGGAATAGTCAAGCAGAAAGCGAAGTTGACCCTCCTACCTCATATAGGAGAGATGGAACTGTATGCCAAATAGACATGCCACACCTGAACCAAAAAACCAATATTAATATTTTCATCACCAATGATTGTGATGTACTCCTTGAATTGATGATGTGGCTGATAACATGTCATTTTCTGCTGACTCGGTAAAATTGGCAATGTAGCTGCTGACTAGTTCTTCCCACATGGAGCCGGTGAACAATGAGATAACAAGAAAGCAAATCTCCATGTTGTTCCATGCATTTATATTGCTTGCCATCTAGTTTTTCCCTGAGAGGCCACTTGGATCAGCATATGCACATTCATCCATAGAGCAGCCAGCCACTCATATGAATTACATGAAGAACTGGGAAATAAACATCATGAAAGGAAATGTGTACAGGAAAGTAACAAGAGAAAAATTTAAAGGTTTGCAATGGGAAACCCAACGTAAGGTTGCGCTTCCAATCCACTATCATCAATGAAATGCAAGGTTGCATGCTCACAAAGCTATGACATATGGCAAACACCTATCTCCCCTCTTTTGACTCTCACAACCTATCTTCTTCGTTGTTTTTCTCTGTATGTTCTATAAACTGAATTTCAACTCTAGATGACTGTTCAGCTCCCCTCCAATACTTTCTTTTAACCAAGGCACGCTAGAAGTCTGACAGGAAACGATCCAAAGGACATACCCACCCAATAGATGGCATACCAATCAGTCTATTTTCTAAGCCGTGAAATTGGTTTGAGATATTGTGTTGTTCAAGACAGGTTTGGGCATGACCAAACATGTTCTAGTGACAAGTTTGGTATTGCACAAATCCATTCCTGTGCTTGGTTTTCTTTGGGACAGATTCATTCAAGATCAAATCCATCAAGTGTGCACTGGAACAAGTTAATTTTTATATACAAAAGGTGTAGGAATGTTCGTTGGGCCTCCCTTCACCATCTCAGACACTTCCAGTTCATTTCAACACTTCCCAGTGTTAATTTACAGATCAGAAATGAACAATAAGCAAAAGAAACAACAGAGTAGACAACACAGCAATTTATCCTGGGAAAACCCTTCACAAGGGAAAAACCCAGCACCAAATTATTCTCTTATAAATCAGATAATAGTGCAGAAATAGCACACTGAATCAGGCCCTAGAAAGGCCGAATATCATACAATAGACCAGCACTTGAAGATAGTGCGAAATTTTTAG
>VDFB02098145.1:0-11334 GCA_007258455.2 Sequoia sempervirens | reverse complement strand
CTTCCAAGTCACTCCTTTGAATGACTGGGCATCTTTTCTAATCTAACCATCTTCTTTTGGGTTCTATATTTTAATATTCTTTGAAATGATGCTACTTCGTAACATCATCTCAAAGAGGGGAAAAATGTAGACACCTAAATTTGACACTTAATTTATCCAAATTCATCCCTTTCGCCTTATTTTTATTAATTAAGTAATACTTCAATACTATTTAATTAATAGCTAATTTTAAGCAAACTCCTATGTATTTAATCAATAATACCTTATCTCTTTAATCCTCCTTCCATCAATTGAATTAAAAAAATATTCCATTTATTTAATTCCCTTCATGTCACATCCTCCATCATTTTTATCTTATCTTAATCCTTCTTCTAATCCCATCATTAGGATGTGTACATGCCTAATCCTTGATTAGGATGTGTCACATCCTCCAACTTTTGCAAGTTGGCCTCTAATCTCTCTTAGCCACCTAACCCTCCTCTAATCCTTCATTAACTAGCCTAATCAACCTCCCAAGGAATTTTTAATTCCTTTTATCCTTCCAAGGAATATTAAATTTATTTTTCTCTTCCCTATGTCCTTATGACATGTGTCCCTGAGTCAACCCTATTAAATGCTTTTTGACAAGGCATCCTCCCTTCCCCCATGGAATTTTAATTCACTTTTAACTCTTAATGCATTTTAAGGAATTTTTAAATTTTCTCCGTCCCCATAAGGATATTTTAAGAATTTTTAATTCCTCAAATGTCCTCTCACTCACATGGGGACAAGGACCTCCTTTATGAGGAGATCTTGTCCAATCCCAAGGTACTTTGTACCCCTCTCCATGTCATGTTCTTTTCCTTCCACCTCATGTCCACTTCACCTTTTAGGGCTATCTCACATGCCACATGTCAAGATGTGAGGGCTTGTGAGTTCTCAACTCACCTTAGCCCTACATCTTGATATTTGGTGGATCAATCTCAACCGTCCATTTCCCCTAGGATTTCCCAAAAATCCTATAAATACCCCCTCTTTTCTCTCATTTTGAGGGAGATCATTTTGTGTAGCCAAACTCTTGCAGTTTTACTTCTCAATCCAGACTTAGCTATTTTCATGTTTCCAAGCATCATTTGCATCTCATATCACACATCTTTTGTCATCTAAGGAGCATACACATTCAAGATCGAAGGGCCAACCAAAGGATCGACTCAACGCAAGGTATAAAGTTCTATTTCGTGGCTTTGTCTTGTTTTGTTTCCAACTTAGGCTAATCTCGAAGTGTAGGTTGTTTTAGTTGTTTATTTGTGCTCTTTAACTTGTTGCTTGTTTTCTAACACTCTATTTCGACCTATCACAGCATCATCTTGTGACTTGGCATCAATTTCCTTCTGTTTGGAAAGTGCCTCAGCTTGTGCCTTGGCATCTACTTCTTTCTTGGCATATTTTAAAAACTTCCATTGATCCTCCTCAGTCAAAACATGCTCAGTTCCTACATCCTCAGTTTCCTCATGAGAGGTGACCACGTTAGTCTCCTTATCAGATTGGGTAGTGTCTGAATCTGTATCAATGTCATGGATTTCAGTTTGAGGCTCCTTCCTTTTCAAGGATTCAGCTTCCTTCTGAATGGTTCCAGTAGGAATTTCCTCAATTGGTTTCTCTATAAGAGGAGATTGAGTTGATGTTTCACCTTTAATAGTTGTTGAAACACCATGTTTTGTGGTGGCCTCTTCTCCATGTTCTTCAGGAACATCCTTAGCAGGAATTGCAAGTTCAAGTTCCTCTCCTGAATTGAGAGGAAGAAACTCTAAGGGCTCCTTAGGAGCCACTCTTATTTTTTTCCTTTTATACCATTGAGTGGCATCTACAGCCTTTCTCTTTTTAGAAGTCTGACCTTGTAGCTCCTTGATTCTCATAACCACCCACAAGATACTTCTATCTAGGACTAGCCTTGCAATCTATTTTATGTCAATGGATTCCTCTGCATCCTAATCCACTGGATCCAATTCCTTAGTGCTTATATTCTCAGCATCATATTGGGGATCCAAGGTTACCCCATCATCTGAAAAAGTATCAGGAATATCCTCCTTCACCCCATATTCAACCATGAGTGGAATGGGAAATCTTTCATAATTTCTTCTTCTTAGATCATACTCATCTTGTAGGTCCATCCAAAAATCTTCCAGCAAATTGAAATGTTTATCAAAAACAGTAGGAAGAAAACATTGCATCTTGTGCTTGGGATCAAAATACTTCCTAGAGGTATACAAGCCCAACTTCAAATGGATTAACTCATCAAAAATTACCTTGGCTGCCACATTGTGTGCACAACTATACTCACCCAACTTCATAGTGAATTTGTGACAACCAGGCTTATGCTTGTTGGAAAATTTGGTGTTAACCCCTATGGCTTGGTAAATGAACTCCATCAAAACAATTCTATTGTTGTAGTACTTGGGCAGTAGATGAGGGTGGCCATCAAAACTAGCCAACCTGAAATAAGTAAACTTACGGTATTGGATGTACCAATGTCCCCATTCTACAATAAATTCCATGGCATCTCTGCTCAATCTATATCTTGCATCTCTTGTTAGTTGGTTAATGATAACATACATGAATGTATCATTTAACTCTTCTTTAGTGTGACTCGGAAGTCTACAACTTTAGTTGATCATAGTGATCCCACACTCTTTTCTGTCCAGTGGCTTCCCCCAATATCCCAACTGCATTCAAACCAAGAAAGATAACTCTTTTTGCATCTCCATATATGACATAGGAAGTCATGAAGAAGCATTTTGTCTCCCTCACTTTGAGCATCTAATTGTGTAGGCACTCTAACAAGATCATCGGCCAATCAAACTACTTCCTGCCATCCATAATGGTTTGAATGAATGGGATCATCCATTCCTTAAATTGTGAGGAATCCCTTTTCCCAAACACTCTAGAGAGCATCATAATTATATCACCAATCTCCTTGGTGAAATCTGATCTCTTGGGGTGATCAAGGAGCTTGGCTAGGGATTTCTTCTCCACTTTCATTCAATGTTTGTTCATATGAGTCTTTTTGGCCTCCTTGTTGCTATATAATTGCAGGGCTTCTTCCTCATTAAGTTTCCTAGGGCTCTATGGGGTAGGTGCATTGAACATGAACCTAATCATCTGTGGTGTTAGATCAATGGTGATGTTCCCCTGCAAGTCCACACATTATCTGGTAGCAGGATTGTAGGCTCCAGCTGTCGTAAGTATCAATTATGGACACTGGACTGATAAAGGAAAGAGGGAAACATGTGCCAATCCAGATTGAACAATTCTTTGTGTTCTCCCTATTACCTCCTCACTGAAGGTTTCTTCATGCAACTCCTCATAGTTGAATGGTACCAAGTTTGTGTCTATGATGTTTTCCCAATTAGAATCCACCTTGCTAGCTGTAATAGTAGGATTCTGGTGCTTATACCTCGAGGTTTAGGGGAGTTGTTCCACCTTTATCTTCTTAGGCTTAGTTCCTTGCCTTGAACTCTCTGCAGGTTGTCTTTTTTGAGAAGCCTCCTCTGATGCTCCTGACAACTTATATTTCTGCAATAAAACCCTAGATTAGATGAACAAAGGCATGAAAATAATTACATCATCAATACCTCACTACTCCCTTGGGATAGCTCTTTATACTTAGTCAAATTTCATATTCACTGGAAGTGGAGTCAAAGAAGAATTAGGAAAAGGAAATCATTCAACAAAGGCAAGATCGAGACCGGAACTAGAACAAAACTGGAATCAGGACTGGAATGGAATCTGAACCCAAAAACAATCAATACTTCCAAGTTCATCCCCCACACTGGTTTCGATTCTTCCAAAGGAAAGGATGGAGATTAGAGTCAATGGTCATCGAAAGCAGTATCATTTTGGGAATGAACTCTCATGCAAACAATTATGGGACAAGTTCATTCCTAGGTCCACTTCTGCCAGTCTACCATTCAAATGAAGCAATTTCTTAAAGGTGTGGTGACATGAGCTTTAGGACCTACGTCACATGGGATCATAAGGGAACTTCAAATAAAGGGGCTTAACCTCACCCTTTAAAAGAATAAAGACCAAATTTAACTCTAGGGGCTTGACATTGTAAAGTTCATCACACAAACCCTAGTTTGCGCAACGTGCCAACTCGGGTAATTAGGGCATCAAGAACTCACCATGAAAATCACTGAACCAACATGGGAATAAGATCAAAGCAGTCACTAAATAGATTTTAAATTATTTAAAGCATAGAGGACCCCATCAAACAGAACCCTAGTTTAGAAACTAGGGCACGACAAAACGGACCTGCCATGAAAGTGACAGTAGAACGACAAAAGAAATAAACAGAAAGATAGAAAAAAGCAAAATAGAAAATAGAAAAGGACAAAAGGAAACCAGAAACACACTAGGGAATGAACGAAGATTCACATGAAAAGATCCCATGAACACGCAAGAACACCATGAACAAGAAAACAAAAATAGAACGAAAAAAACAAATGGGAACAGAACGGGAAAAGACCCTACCTTGAAACACCAACAAGAAAGGTGTAAACTGGATAAGAATCCACTCACCAATGCACTACCACAATCAAATCATGCTCCTCTTGTAGTTACCCTGGTTCAAGTTCACTAAAACAACTTAGATAATAAAGATAATGAGCCAGTTAACCTTGATTTAGTTTTAAAAAAGAATTTCACACGTGTGAAGAGGTTGCAATTAATGCAATAAATGTGGTAGGTTGGGGGTGGAGCAAACAATGTAAACGAGTAATCAACCAAGGAAATCAAAGGTAGGGTGAACGCGAAACGTGGATTCGGAACATAAAAAGAAACTTTATCCAAGTCTCTTATCCAACTCCAAACCTAGTTCTAGTCCCGCAACAAGGGTAGACAACAAAGGTAATGGGGGCAGAATCAGGACCAAAACCGAACCTGGGACTTTTACAAAGTTTCAAATTCGGTTACGATTTTGGTTCTGCTCCTACCAAAGGAACAAACACTGAGACCAAGACAACGACAATAGAAACGACAGGAAGTGGGACCAAAACAAAAAATGAACCTGACCGAGACACCAACGACCACAAAACACAAATCCATAAAGTGGGAGCGGGATTGAAATGAAAACCAGATTTGAAACTTTTACAAAGTTTCAAGTTCAACTCCAATTCCACTTCCACTTCTGCCAAAGCAAAAACAAAACACGAAGAAACGAGAAACAACTCAAGGGAGAAACGAACCTAAGAGCACAAGACAAACCAAAAGGCGATGAAAAGAATGAGGCAAGGGTGGGACCAGAATCAGAACTGAATCTAGACTTGGAACCTTCAAAAGTTCTAATTCTAGTTTCCATTCCAACTCCACTTCCGCTAGACCAAAAGAAACAAGGACTTAGGAGGAAAAAGAACAACTCCTATGACCCAAACAAAACACCAAGGACAAAACAAAAACAAAGGGGGACCCATTTTGATCTAAAACAAAATGGGGTGGTTATGCAAGGCATAATAGGAACATAAGCAAAAGAGTCACTTGATCATAGTTCATGGTCATTGTGATTACATTACCAGGAGGTACAATTATTTCTAAATTTGATGATTATGATCCAAGACTATGATCTGCACTACTCACCAAATCAAGAACAAGATGATAGTATCACATCATCTCAACCCTAAAGTGACTTAATCCAACATATTTTGACATATCAGCAAGGATGTGGATCTAACATTCAAGTCCAAAGATCACACATTTAAAAGCTGGAATGCTAAGGAGACCCGATGTGTCACCCAAGAACACTCTAGGCTAGTATTTCTAAACACCAAGCATCACTCCCAAGACAAAAAAGTTAAAAATCCCAAATTACACAAAGAACCACTCAAATTCAAGTGTTAAGAAAGCAAGATAGATCACAAGGAACAATGAAGGGTCTCTTACAAGCCTACGTAGACCATAAACTCTCAACACATTCTTACCACCTCAAACGATAAGAAATAGGGGATGAAACCCTAAAATGTACCAAGAGAAAGGCATAGACAAAATTTTGTGGCCATAATTATAGAGTTATCTAAACATGCTAGATCCAAACGAATTTAAAGCCTATTTAATTACCTAAGTCATGATCCCAATAAGATATTCAATATCAACAAAGTGAAGAAGCCATTAAAACTAACATGTTAAAACATGAAAGCTTGACAAACATCTATTCTAAGACATTGAATCTTATCCTATTGGGGGAGTGGTGTCGCATTGATGTGGAATGAAGACCCTTTTCCTATCCCTTGGATAATATGAGCCTTTCCAATCAATTTGATGTAGGAGCATCCAGGATGTACAAGAGACCTTACATCAATCTAAGTTATTCCACTCAATAAGGGATATGTGGTTTAGATTAACCAAATATGGTGGTTTGCAGGCATCTAGATCTTGGGAGCAATCGGCATGAGGGACAAACAAATTTTTCCATCTGGAAACCTACATTTATCATCGTCTTGACATAGCGTCATCGATGGGACCCTGTTTGAAGTCCCATTGACATGCCAATGGTGGGACAAACAGTAGTGAATGGTTATGGAGGACTTCAATGGGCTGATAGGATGTGTTGAGGTGACATTGAGATTTCGGGCGAACATGATATCACGTCCCTTTGATGGGCCAATGATATGGTCATGATATTGCAATAGAGAGGTTATCAAAGAGACCTGGAAATTTCAGAGTGGAGGGATTTGGTGTCCCCTTGACAAGGTGATAGATGGGAATGAATACAATAGCAAAGACATGATGTTGACCATGGTGGGATCGACAGGAGGGTAACAATGATGGAATGCAATGATGTAAATAGACAGTTGGAAAATGGTGATAGGATGATTGGTAATTCACATCCTTTTTGTGAATTAAAAATGGTGATGAGGATAGCGATCGATAGAGGAGAATAATATTAGGGTGACAAGAGATTGTCTCAGCCCAATAATGCGATAGCGAAGATTCACAGTAAGGTGTGGTGTGGCAGCATGATATTGGGTGACTTTGAGGGGACTATGCAACATCAATGTAACATGTAATGGAGTCCTAGTGATAGGTCAATGGTAGTGATCGGTGGATTGGAAAATGTGGATGAGCAATGGTCGAAAAAACCATAGGATGACGCATAGCAGAACAATAGTCATTGATTACACATCTTTGTTGTGAATCAACGTAAGGATATGGGTCAAACGATTTTCAAGGCTTGTGCTCAATGGTTATTGGATGATGAACGATACTAAGGAAAGGGGTGGTTGGCCGACCTGAGTATGTGAAGATAGATAAATTGGGGCTGCGAGATAGTGTAATGAGAAGAGAACCTAAAGTAGCGGGGAACAATAGAGGGTAGTAGCTGCACTGGTTTGAAGGGTTCGTGAGCAGACATTGAGGTGGATCTGCATGTTGGTTTATTACTTTGTAATTCACCCATAAGATGGCATGTATGACTGTAATGTCCTTTTAGTGATAATAAATCTTCCTGACTCTTGAATTTTTTGTTGTGTAAACCTGGGTTCTTGTGTGGTATTTGAGTTTGTAAGGGAAGCACCTTCATCATGATTTTATTGATTAAAATCGATGGAAACTGATGAAAAATATGAACAAAAACATGATAAAAGCTAAGATGTTTGATGTAAGCAAAAATCTATGCTAAATATGTACGAGACTCGAAGATGCAATCCCTAAATTCCAAAATATGCTAAATGGATGCAAACTAAGTTACCATGGAAGCCATTAATGGATGGTTAAGCTAATTATGCATGAAAATTAATCTAAAATGCTATTTAAACATGAAACATGGATGCAAATGAGTGTGAATTTTAATATCATAAGTTTTCTATCAAAATATGGATCCATATTCAATAGATGCAAAGTCTATTTGGGTATATGCAGGATCATGATGGGCCAAAAAGTGGCGATGTGATGGGTATGTGTAGGGTATGTGGCTGACGACTTTTTTTTACCCAAAATTGATGTAACGAAAAGGGTTTTTAAAGGATATTCTCACTTTCCACCAATATATAAATTATGCTTTACTTTGAATTTAATAAATAATTATTATTCATTTCTATTTGAATTCCACTCAAAGCCTTGATTGATAGGCGATTGAAAAACATCTATAGCTTTCTAAACGTATCACATTTTTAATCTAAACATGCTCACATTCTATGCTTCAAAGCATACTGATAAAGATTAAAAAATTTGAATTTCACGACCAAGTTAAGGTGGCTGTATTATACATGCTTTTATATTTTTTTAAATTTGTAATAAAAAATCATAATTAATTATTTACAAAAAATTACAAAACAATATGCATCACATGGAATAGGAGTCCTCACTTATATCTAAAATCTTATAAAAAATTTATCATTTATTGTGGTTAGGTGGTGAAGACACCTACTTTATTTTTCCGAAATTTCACTACTACATTGAAATTTCAAATTTTCACCAAATAGATTTTTTTTAAATAAACTCTAGTAGTTTAGAAACTACATTCAATTTGCTACAGATTCTATTCGTACATATTTTTGAAATAATATAGATAACTTATTCAATTTTTTATGTCAAGTTTCCTAACTTTTATTTTTCTGAATTTTTTGCCACTTAAGGGCCTAGTTTTTCCATGATGATCTTGCACATACCCATTTATAGAATAGGCAATGAGAAACCAATGGTCGAGATTGAAAGAATCAATCAATGGTTAGGATGAAAAGAAGATGTAGGCATGTATCATGGATTCCCATCAAGGGTTGAGAATGCAAATTGATATTTAATCAAGGGCTCACAATCATGCAAAGAAACACACTTTCAAAGCTTGATTAAGAAGTTTTTTGAAAGTTTGTAACAAAGAAGAATATTCCCTTTTTGAATGAGTGGAAAGGGAGAATATTCTCATGCAAGTGGATGATGAAAATTAGCATTTAGCAAATTAAAAAAAGTTTTAATGTGCAAAGGGGAGGGATATTCGATAGGAATATTCCCTTTTGGAGGAATTTAAGATTTAACATTAAATAATTAATTTATTTAATAAAAGGGGTGGGATTAGGATATTTAATTAAATAAATAGGGTAACTAGGATTTATTTAATTAAATAAGAAGGTATAAGAAGGCTAATTAAATAATTTGCATTATTTGATGAGATGGGATGAAAGGTGAATGCAAAAGAGAGTGAATTTACCTAATTAGGTCAATTAGATTAATAGATGAACTTGAGCCATTTGATAAATTAACTAGGTTAATTTAATCAAATAAGTGAAAAGAGGATGGATTTCAAGACGAAATGATGTTAATATATCAAATTCAAGTGTGTGTGTGTAGTATCATTCAGGACATTTTTAAGTGTCTACAACTTCAAACAAGCTTTGTAATTAAGGCATATTTTTTCTCATTTTAAGGGTTGATTACAAACAACTTGAACCATATAAATCTATTATTTTTAAGGTTCATTTAGCCACATTAAATGTTCAAGAATACCACTAATTCATTTTTAACTAAAATTATTGTGTCATTCATAATCATTGACATCATAAGTCAAATGCAACAAGCATTAAAGATCAATACAACTCATTAACAAAATATCATTCTCACAACACCATTTAATTTTTTTTATCTACTTGTAGCATTCAAATGATGAGAAATCCATTGCTTCTAGTTTCATTTAAACTTCAAAATGTTGGGATATGGTGTTGTACACCATTGCATAAAATGTTATATTATATGTTGTAATTAAATAATTATTTAGTTGTGATGCACCTAAGAGGTGTGGTTAATCACACTAGGTAATTATTTGGGGACCACTTGTAAGTTGTATTGTAACATTAGATTATTATTTAATGTGTGAGAGAAATGAGAATAATTTAATATTGGAGAAATATTTAATAAAGTGAAAACTTAGTACCTAATATTAAATGAGGGGTTAGTGGTTTTGTATTCACATGGTTTTATCTTGCCACTTGGTTGTATTTTTGTGAGCTTGATTCTATAAAAGCAAGCACATGTTTAGTGGTTAAGGTTGGTTGGGTGAGTGGACTGTCATTATTGAGTCTTTCTGAGGAGTACATGTGTGAAGCATGGCATGGGATGTGTGGATTCATGCTTGGACACATGGATGATGCATTGGAGAGGCTTGATGCTTCATAAGTATTCATGGAAACTCTTGTAAGTGCATGTATTGTTTTATTACTAAATAATTAGATGGAGTATGGATGTTTTTGGAGGCTAGGTTTTTCCCTCTTGAGGGTTTTCTCAAGGTATATCGTGTGGCTTGTCTTTTTGATCTATGCATTATGGTTACTTGTATGCATGGTTTTCTCTCATGGGGTTATGTAGGAAATGGATTAAGAATGTGGGTATTATGCATTATTTCCGAACAAGTGGTATCAGAGCTATAATGGTTGTGGGAGGTGTGAGCTTCCAAGTTTTATTATAACCCTTGTTTGAGTAGATTTGTGCAAAGTTGAATCCATGGAAATGTAGGTCAAATATGAGGCATTCAAGATATGGAACACATGTTGCAGGTGTTATTATGCAGATTTGGGCTTTTGAGGTGTTGAAATTTGTTAGGCTTATTGGAGATCTAAGGCATGAAAATTTTGGGTCAAAAGGGATTCTTGGATTGTGCTTCATATGAGGTTTTTATAGAAGAAAATTCATGGATGACCTCTTGAGACAAAACAAACCTCACCATTGATCTAGGATGGTTGAGAAATGAAGATTGACTTAAAATATGTCCTATTTTGACCACTATAAAAAATGCAAAAAAAATAAGCCCCTAAACCCTCGGCCATACGGTCGTAGAGGTATCATTTTTTAAATATGTAGAAAAATAAAAAATAAATTTAAAAAAACCCCTGCATAAAATAAATTAACATTGTGATATTAAAAATCTATTGTAAATTTTCAAAAATTAGTATATAATTAGTATATACATATATATTATGGTATGGGGGATCTGCTGACCCCTATACTGGAAAATACCCCTACTAAGAATACATTGTGGGAAGGGTTTTCGGCCAGCCCCAAGGCAACAGGTCCCATCGCCTATGGTGTGCAACCTTACGGGGGCTAGAAAATTTTTAATTGACGGATTTCAAATCCTTTAAACAAAAAAAAAAAGTCATCGGGTTCGTATGGGGGTGGAGGGAATTTTCTAAAAGTATAAATTTAAACAGTTTTAAAAATATTTTGGTATCTACCACCCCTCTCTGACGGTGCCGCCCAAGTGGGTCGCTGATGGACCGTTGGCCTACCACCAAGCAACCACCAACTTTTCTCCATAAGGTAGATTGGACAACTTATTTTCAAATGGGCATAACTTTCACCTAGATTGTGGGATTT
>VDFB02098144.1:0-22258 GCA_007258455.2 Sequoia sempervirens | reverse complement strand
CCATTCCAACAACGCTTGTTGTTGGGTTGCCAATTGGGATGCTTCTTGTTGCTCTTGATATTACTTTATTGCTTGCTGATATGCTTACAATTGCGTTGCTTGTCTTTGTGCAAGAAGTTGTGCTTGTGCTTGTGTATGATATGCTTGATATTGGGTGTTTGCATGAGCTTGAGCTTGTGCTTGCACTGCTTGTGCTTGGGCTTGTGACACTTGTTTTTGTAATAGAGTTTGTGCTTGAGCAGCCTTTTGTACTTGCAATGCAGCTTGGGTAGCTTGCACAGCTTGAGTAGCTTCTTGTTGTTGTTGTTGCAATAATGCTTGGGCTTGTTGCCCTTGTAATGTAGCTTGGGCTGCTTGGGCAGCTTGAGTGGCTTGTTGAGCAGCTAGTTGTATGGATTTTTTTCTTTGAACTTATTGGAATCCCCTTTGAAAAGCAACTTGCAATGCCACGTTGTATTGGCTTGATGTGGTGGAAGTTGGTGGTGGTGGGGGTGGTGGTGGATTAAGAATGGTGTTTGTGGTGAGAAATGATGTCGTGTTGATGTTTTGAGTGATGGATGGTGGTGTTGATGTGGTTGTTGGTCCTTGGGAGACCATGCTTTGCGATGTTAAGGGGGTGTTTGATGATGTTGCAATTGCTTGTGCAGTTGTCATCTGTTGTTACGATATCAACGACAAATTTTGAGTGTTTGGCATAATGCTTTGATTGATATTTGGGATATTGGTTTGATTGATACTTGGTAGAGGGGGAAGCCCTAAACCAAGGAGTGATGTGGATGATGATGGAAATGGTGGAAGAGGTGGAAATGTAAGGGGTACAAGTTCTTGCAAAAATGTTGTGGTGTCGAATATGCCCCCTGGTCTTAACATATCTCCCTCCTCTTACGAATTTGTGAGGAGAGAAGTTTGAGGTGTTGCGTGGAAAAATGATGATGATGGATCATGATGGGACGTGAGAGGAACATTCTTATGTAATGGGTTTTTGAGTATGTTTTATTCCAAGATGGTATTTGCATCCAAGTTTTGATTATTAACAAGGGGGTGTGTTTGAATAGCATTGAGAAATTCATTTCCCTTATTAACATTGGGTTGGCTTGGAGCAAATGATGTCATGATTTGCAGAATGTTTTGGGTGATGTTTTGGGATGGAGGTGTAGATGAGATGGGAATGGTGGATGAGATTGGAGGAAAAGATGTCTCCACTATAGTACTCACATCGAAATCCGAAGGTAACTTGGCCCCTTGTTTTGCTAGCTCAAGCATGTATAACAAAGGGTTAAGCCTCATCATGATGTTGATGATTTTATGGTTTTCTGGATTTTGGAGCATTTCAGTTATTTCTTCGTGAGACATTCCAAAGGTAAGATCCTCTCCTTGGTTTTCCTCTTGCGGATTTTGTGATGATGAGATGGTCAAAGGATTGCTTGATTTGGTGGGATTTATTTCAACATTTGTTTGGCTAAGATCACTTGAAGCAGGTGTTTCTTTGTTGGATTTCATGCTCTTCTTGTATTGAGATCTAGTTTGAACCATAAAACAAGGATCAATTTTCAAGAGTATAGGAGATGAAATCTCTTAATTCTTTAGATTGGTCTTTAATTTATGCTCAAAGTAGAAAATTTTTAGGATATCTTGAGGATCGAAAGGTGATATGATGATGCAAGGTATGGATGATGCAGATGTTTTTGGCTTTTGATAAATTTTGAAGGAGATACTTGGCTTTTGGGGGTTTCATATATGTTTCGGATTTTTGATTTGGGATTTGTCCTTGATTTTGATTTTGAATGAAATAAACCCTAAGATGTTGGATGATTATCTAAGGGATATATTTTTTCAAAGGATGATAATTTGAATATGTGCAGGGAGAAGGATGCATCTATCCACACCTATTCAAACAAGATGATAGTTTCACTAAGCATATGAAGAAGGATTCATCTACATATACTAAGCTAAACAAGATGATTTTGATAAATTTGACTACGCATATGCAAAAGGAAGCATCTACACATACCTATCCAAAGGTGATTTTGATAAAGTTTCCAAGGATTTAGTCTCAATGATTTTGATGATTTTGATTTTTCCAAAAAGCCTAGTATTTAAGGATGATTTCAAGATTTTCCAAAAGGTGATAGTGAGATGATTTTGTTTTGATGTTTTGGAGGATGGATGAAGAAAATATTTTGATTTTCTTTTGATCCTAAGATGAACCTAAAAAAGACACTATGTTTTCCTAGACCCAGGTATTGAAGAGCATACAATTCTTCTATAGACCTTTGTAACCAAGAAGTGATTTCTTTTGAACATACATTTTCAGATTTTGAACCAATGAATTTCGTTTTGGGATTTGAAATTTTTGAGAATCGTGAGGCTTCAACACACATGAAATTTCATTTTTCTTAGCTTTGCTTAATGGCTTTATTTTACCAAAAACACTTTCTTTGATTAAGTTTTCAAACTAAGATGTCCAATGTCTTAATTTCTTCAAACCCCACAAAGTATGTCACGTGGAAATTTGATGAACTTAAGGAAGGGATTTACCTATTGTTTACTTAAGTAGAAAAATCGAGATGTAATCCAATGTTTAGAAACCTCTAAGGATGTAAATCCCAAGGGTAAGCAATAACATATGGATTGAGTCAATGGCATTTGTCTCCAAAAGGGTTTGAAATTTGGATGATGTTATGTTTGTTTTCAAGATCGCCATTAAGCAATGCATTTTGTAACCCAAGAATAAGTACAAACCTATGGATGTGTAAGACAATATTTGTTGGATTCCCACTTGGACAAGTCTAGCTACGCTTATCTTTAGAAAATGGTTAGATGCTTGACCCCAATAGCTCCCTCCCATGACACTCACTCTCTACTTGTGGTAGCCAAGCATCAACACCCATGAAACTCCCGCATGGAATGCTTTCCATTTCTACTAAAAGAACATAAAGTGTAAGTGGCTTCAATGACCGCTCTTGCACCAACAAATAGATCAAAGGATTTTGGAAAATTATAGCACATGGGTTTTAATAAGGACTTTATGTTAGTGGAGATTGACCCATACGACAAGAGTCCCCTTTCGGATCCATCTTGTCGGAATCAACCACGTGATATTGGTGCTTACTCCAATACCCACATTTACATCCTAGTTGGAAATACCTTTGGCTTTAGAGTGTTACACGGGTTGAGTCATTCCCTTTGGTGAGTATTTTTCCCCAAGGCATCCTCTAGGATAAAATAAAAGTGAATGATAACAATATTCGTGAATCTCGACAATCTTTGTTGGCAAAGAAAGAGAGAATATACACAATAATGCCCCCACTCACTCTCGCGACAAGATTTTTTTCAATTTTTAAACCCAAATTGAAGTGTGAGGTGATTGCTTTGTCTCTCACTTAGAAAGTCATGAAAAGGACTTTTGATTCTCAAGATCGCTATAAAGTGCGAGAGAAGCGCATACGTCCTTTTTCAATGAATTTAGTTTAAGTAATCCTTCACGAAAACAAAGTTGCACTTGTTCTTTTTAAATCCACAAAGCAAAATGTGAGTTCTTTTTAAGCACCAAAATACAAGTGAGGTATTTTGTTCAATTGTTATCCAAAGAAACAAACTCTAGTATGTTTGTGATCCTAATGTTCATTTTAGGCTTTTCTAAGAAATGAAAAGATTCCTTTTAAACCCAAATGAAATTAGTATCCTACGAAAGAAGTGATAACAATTTCTTAAAAGTGTTCAAGCAAACACTAAAGTGTTTAAAAACACTTTGATTTGATGAAATATCCTCCTCATACTTCTCCTTTCTTCGTTTTCAATTTCCAACCTACAAGGGAGAAAACCAATCAGAGTCTGGAAAATACAGAGATCAAAAAACAGAAAACAAAAGACAAATTAATCATTAATCAAAAAGCACATGCTAAAATTTCATTTCCACTTTTTACTCCCTCGCTAGCAGCAAAACTTGTGACTACGCCGAGTTTACCTCCTGGTGTTTCACAATGCCATTTGCACACCCCTATCAGCTTCCTCCTGCAAGCTCTGACAAGTTGAGCTCAACTCCGTGATCGTATTTGATTTGAAAGTTCCCGGCGAGTCAAACAAATGGGTTTGGCCAAAGTTTAGGAATTCAATTTTGCCAGAAGAGTCCAACGTATAACTTTGAATTTCCTCACAGGAAGTATAGCGACAAGCAAAGAGTCAGGCCAAAATAGTGACGTTGAGCTCGAATTTTTCTGTGTATGAACAAAAATGCAAAAATTTGTGAGAAAAGTGATAAAGAATGATATCCAGCCCTCCTTCTAGCACCAAATGTGTGAACCCTAATCCTAATACCTGCAAAACAATGAGAACAAACACATTAAGTTAGAGATTGCAAGCAAGAACAAGGATTCCCCATGAAATTCATTTACAAAACTCAAATTAGGAAAATAAACAATGAAGAACACAATGAAAACAACAAAATAGATTGAATCCTAATTTAAATTTGCAAACTCATGATCCCATGGGAGAATTGGTGCCAATTTGATGTAAAAATTGGCCCTTTCCCAATTCCTAAGATGAAAGCTTGATATGTTACGATGATTGATATACAAAACCCAACTAAAACTCAATGGTGATGGATTGAAATGGCTAAATATTTTAAACATAATAACTTTGCATAATTTGTGGATGATGAAATGAGGATATGATCCCTTTATTAATAGAATTCCAAGATGGATGAATGTCCAAATTTGAGCAATGTGGGACTAACATTCATCCAATGGCATCATGCCACTTGTCAAACCATGAGTGGATGCAAGATTTGGGGATTGTACCCATAAATGCTTATTTTGAATTTCAAATTTGTTGAAATGACTTGCAAGAGGGAATGGAAAATGCAATAAATTCCACTTCTGGCTCAAGGCAAGGGACATGTAAGTATTTTTAGTTATTGCCTTGTTGGATGTACATGTTGACTTGGAATTTTTCAATTCAAATTTTGAGAATATTCCAAAAAGATGCCTTATAAGGAAAATAGGGATTTAATAAATTAATTCAATCTATTTCATGTGAAACTTGCAAAATCTAGAGGATGGGACATGATGAGAGATTAAATTAATGAAGGGTTAATTAATTTAATAGGAGACTAGATGATGCGACCTATTTGACTCAAATTTATGGATTTATTTAAATCAAATAAGAGAGGAATATGATAAGAGATTAATTAAATAAGGATTTTGATTTATTTAATTAAAAGATATGGTGTTAGATTAAATCAAATAAGGTTTTAATTTATTTAATTTAATGGATAGACTTTAGAGATTTAATCAAATAAAATTAATTATTTAATTAAATAGGGATAATTAGATCAGATTGATTGATTTAATTAACAAAAGATATTGAATTAATTAGATAAAATGATTTATTTAATTAAGAGAGGAATATTGATGAAATTAATCAGATAAGGAGATTTGATTAAATGGTTAGACCGAGGAATGATTTAGGATGAAATGATGTTAGTATTCGGGATCTGATGCACAATGTCAATCGGCATATTTTATGTGTCTACAATATGACTTTTCCAATATATCATCTACATAATCTTCCATGAATGTGTGCATCATGTCATGAAAATTTGTAGTCATAGCCCTTTGATATGTAGCCCCAACATTCTTTAGATTGAAAGGAATGACGTTCCAACAATAATTCTGCCATGGACATTTGAAAGCCATTTTGTCCTAGTCTTCAAATGCAATCTTGATTTGGTTATAACCAAAAAAACCATCCATTAGTGAATACATGGCATGGCTAGCTATTATATCAACTATAGTATCGATGTTTGGAAGTGGCAAGTCATCCTTAGGACATGCTTTATTAATATCTTTGAAATTTGTGCACAATCTGATACTTTTGTTTGGCTTGGACACAAGAACAATATTGGAGATCTATTCTGCATAGTCGATTGATCTTATAAATGATGCATCTTTCTATGTTTTTTTTTCAGAAGTTTAATTCCTAGTTTGATGGAAAAGTGATGCATTATAAGATCAGGGTCAAGACCTAGCATGTTTGGATAAGACTAGACAAAGTTGTCTTGATTTGTTCTAAGAAATTCCATGAACGTAGTTACTTCTTTATCTTTCATTGATGCAGCTAACTGTAGAATCCTTGGTTTTTCTGTAGTTTCAAGATTAACCTCTTTTGTAGGCTCAATCAAGATAGGTGATCACTCATGATAGTGCTTTGGGAGAGTGTCAAGTATCCCATCATCTAGTGCCTTAAAAAGGTTTTCACCATCTGATACGCTCTTTGTTTTATCTTTTTTTTGATCTAACACTTCTAGATTCTAGTTTTCACTATTAGATATTTATTTTTAATTTTCACTTTTGCAGCTAGGAGGCTTGACACTCTCTTGATTAAATACTCCATGCCAAAAATAGCTAGTGGAAAAATCATTTATGCCATATGTGGAAAGGAAGTTCACGATAAATTCATCACTTGGAAACATAGGTATATCGATAGGTTCAAATAGATCCCAGTCAATGAGATCGAGATGTATTAGTGGTAGCGGGTCATTAGGTTGCATGAAATTAGTTATGGTCATGGTCATAACAGAGTTGTCTATAAGATCCGAGGTATGAGGAAGATCAATGATGATACTGTTCTCATGATAGTCTTGTTCGATTAAATCTAACTCGGAAGATCACTAGAATCATAGTTACCTTGTAGTTCCGATCCTTGTAGTTGGGACCTTGACCCTTCACCTTCGATTAGAGTTCAGGTGTACTTGTGTATCACATCAACCTTTTCATCCTTCCAAAACTCATCATTGTAGATGGTGTCCCATTCGTATTCACCAGAGTCTGTGTCAGAGTTATTATCCACAAAATTTTGAATTACTGTCAAACATGCTTCTATTGTATCAAAACCTTCTTGTAATATGAGGATAATATCATGCAACTATTTGGATGCTCTTTATTTCGAGTTAGTATCATAGCCTAATCCTATTTTATCTTTGGTGGCAAGTCCTGGAAGGTGAATAGGCTCAACTACTCCTTTTCTTTTCTTGATAGGACCATTGCCATCATAGCCCATCTTTTGCATGATTGAATACCCTTTACCATATTGGTCAGTTGGTATCTTTGCATTGAGAACTATTTCATCTTCATCTTTATAGAGCCACTTTAGAACTTCTCTATCCTCAGGATCTTCCATGGGGAATTTTTCTTTGATAAATCATCCATTAAATTTTGTACTTGGCTCTGTTGGTGGTTGCGTTGATGTTGATGCTATAGATATCTGATGTTGTGTGATAGAAGGTTGCCCATGTGACTGAGGTGACGTAGGAAGATTAGCAAGACAAAGAGAGTACTACCCAACTTAATTTTATTGAATCATAGTTGCTTATCAAAGCTTTTGGTTAACTAACTGATTTGTGTATCAACTTTGGGAGAAGTACTAACAAGAGCTTCTCAATTTTTGGGAACCAAAGTATCTTGACTAGCTTTGATGTTGGCACAAGTTTGACTGTTCGAATTATTAGCTGGTATTGTGATCTCCTGTCCATCATAAGGAAACTTAAGACATTGATGATATGTGGATGAGACAACTTTCATTTTGTGGATCCAAGGATGACCTAATAAGATGTTATATGCAAGATCATGGTCTAACATTTGACATAAAGTATTCTTTATGATAGGTCCCACTCTAATCAACAACATGATTAAACCCTTGGATGCTCTTTCCTCATCATCATAGGATTTAATAGTAATCTTTCTTCTAGGACCAATGGAGTCCTCAGAAAATCCTAAATCCTGAATTAAATTCATGGTACATATGTTCAAACCAACACCTCCATCTATTAGTACGCGTTTGACACAAAACTTTTGGATCATGACTTATAAGTATAGTGATGAGTTATGTGGATGAATCATGGAAACATCATATTTTCAGAGAATGAGAGGCATGTGGGTGAGGAAAAGTGTCCCACCATGGCCTAAAATTAGTCCACATTCAGATCAGTAGATACAGTTGTTTCAATGAGGGCCTTTTCTAGAATTTCCTTGTGTGCTGGGGAAATCTTTAGGAGTTCTAAGATAGAAATCTGAGTAGGAGTTTTTCCAAGTTGATTGACTAAGTCATATTGATGTTGAGGTAGGGGCATAGTGAATTTTGAAGAAGCACCCTTTAAGACAAATTTAGCTTGTGCCCTTATTGTTGCGTTGATTTGTCTATATTCCATCTTTTCCTTAACTTTTATAACATTGATCTGCTCCTCGTCAGTGTAGATATGATTGATTATATGATCGTTGATTTGATTCACACTTTTTCTAGAAGAATCACCATTTTGATAGTTGGGAAATTCTTGGTAGTCTTCGTTTGATTGTTGGCGTCCTTTCACTGTGATGGTGCCATTTCTGATTAAGTCTTGAATGACATTCTTCAAGGTTTGACAATTATTCGTACAATGGCCCTTGCACCGATGATAGTTACAATAGTATGCATCATTCCATGATGGTAGCTTCACACTGGGTTCAAAGTTACGTTGAGGTAGAAAAGTAAGAGCAATTTTAGCCATCAACTCTTTGAATGCAGATTCTAAAGATTGACCCAGTTGAGTAAAAGTTCTTCTGCCATAGAAGAATGAAGATCATTGCAGATTTGTGTTGAGGTATTTCCTAAGGTATTGTTGTTGTTTCCATGATATCCTTGATTGTTGTAATTTCCTTGATTGGGAGTAAAAGTTTGATTCACATTATTTCTCGAAGGAGGAGAATTATTTCCTTGATTTATGACCGAGTTGGTGTTGTTATAGTTATTGTTGTGAGGAACAATTGGAGTACTAAGAAAAAATGTCTTAGTCGAGACATGATTTACATCTACAAAACCATCATTTGCCATGTTTTTTATTGTGAGTCCAAAAATTAGATTTGTCGTTGTGGTAATTTGAAGAGCTAGGATTATCCTTATCAATTTTTATTATCCCTCTCTAGATTAAAGCACTTTCAATGGTGATGGCATTTTTGATCAATTTTTGAAAAGAGGAAGGACAATGAATATTAAGACGATAGCTCATCTCTTGATCTAAGCTATTTATGAAAGTGGTGATCTTTTCCTTTTCAGGAACATGACATGGGTATCTAGCAAAAAATACTCTCCATCTCTGAAGAAATGTAATGAATGGTTCACCAAGTTTCTGTTTAGCGTTGTAGAGATCAATCATGGTTATTTGATGTTGTGTGTTGTAGGAATATTGTGAGATGAACACTTTAATCAATTCCTCAAATGTCTTAATAGGAAGTGTGATTTTCAATAGCCATTCCATAGCTTGGCGTCCAATACCTTAAGGAAACAAACACATCAATTATGTATCCTCAAGGGAAAACTCTAAAGTCATATTTTAGAAGTCCCTAATATGATCAATTGGATCTAATTTACCATTGTTACGATCAAATTTTGGGATTTCACAATGTTTGGGAAATGGGATCATGTTGAGGCATCGGTCAAAAGGATAAGGATAGATGTCATCAAGAGAATATGTCTTCGTTGTGGTTCCCAATTGCATGTATTTACTTTGTCCTTGAAGTGCCTTAACCTATTGAGAAAAGGCACTAATATCAGACAAGGGTGTTTCATCAAGACTTCTCTTTAAGTTCTCAGTATCAAAATCATGAGGAAATTTAGCTCCTTTGTCAGCCAAATACAAGAAATATTTATCTTTGTTGTGCTCTAAAATATTTTCTAAGGCTTTGTGAAATTTTGAATCTTGCTCAACCTCTCTAAGGTGATGTTCTTCATCTCGTTAATCATCACTATCTACAGGAGTTCTGCTCATGTCTCTATTGAAAGGGGACAATTTTTTTTCTCTTTCACCCATGTTGTCGTTAAAAAGGGGATTACAACTCACACTATAAAAGGGATTACTACTCTCACCTTCTTCTTGAGTTCTTTGAGTATGATCTTCTTGTTGAATGTCCTCTTTTAGCTTATTGGATTGAGATCTTATAAAAATAGGCATATGATTTCAAAATGTTCTTCTAGACCTAGATCATAGTTTGATAAGTGCAAAAACAATGATGTTTTTGATCCGATAAGATGAAAATCTTATGATATGATCAAAGATGTTACTAATTCTTGATTGTGGCTTCCAATGATAAAGGATGTTAGAATCCTGTTGGGGAAGTTGAACCAATAATCAGAAATTTGTTTGAAAGGTGCACTTTTAAGATTTGATCCTTGTTTTTGAAGAATGATAAGTATATCAAATAGCCTAATTAAACTCACTAAAGGATTTGACTAGGATGTGTTGGATATTCAATAGAAGGTTGTGGTAGATAATAAAAGTTGAGAGGTTGATTGTGAGTGTATTGTTGTGATAGAGCTCTTATGTGGAAATAGGCTCATGAATATAAAGGATCTATAGTGTACTCATCAGTAAACCCCCAATCAAAATCTTGGTACCTACAAAGAAACTCACGGTAATGGAGCAAGAATTTTTGACTTTTTTACAAAAACTCTCTTCATTGCAAGGTTTTCTTATAACCTAAATGTTTCTTGGGTTTCTTGATCCTATTGGCAATTGATTTCTTGAAAAATTTGGTTGATTTCCACTCTCTAAGCATGAGAGAAATGTCAAAATGCTACTAGACAAGGGATGTTATAAACTCAGATTTGTCAAAAATAACAATTCTGGAAAAGTGATAGATGCACTATTCTGTACCCTATATTCACTGTAGAAACATGCATATGCACTATAGAAATAGTCAGATGCACTACAAAAAACCTTAGATGCACCACAATATGTCTCAAATGTGCTTAAAAAAATGTTTTGACAGTGACCAAAAACTGTTTACAGAATATCCAGCCTATGCGCTAAAACACTCAATGTGCGAAAACAAGCTCTAAATGCGCTAAACTAACTAGTGAATGCACTAGAACAAACCTCATATGCACTAAGATATACCCTAGATGCACTAAAAAAAATTTCCAAGGCAATTTTATGAATAGTTTCAAGTAGTTTTAGCTGAAATTTTGCATGTTCATTTTAAATGGTCTTTTATCTAAATTAATGTGATTGAAAAACACAACAAACACTCTAAAACAATTGTTTTTAAGCCCTATACTAAACATCAAGTGTATGTTCAAAATATTTTCAAAAAGTGTTTTCACAATTTTTGCACATAAAAGAAAATTCAGGCAGACTCACTCTTAGTACTCAAGTAGGTCATCATAATAACCACAACCCACATCTTAGAACTATGTTGACTCACACAACCATGTCACCCTTGAAGGAGCGCTTGTGTTTTTGTCTTTTCCAAGTGCATACTCAGAGTGATGGAAGTGGATACCAAATCCCTTGAGAAAACGGTCCTTGGAAGCTATATGGTGAGTGTCTTGGGGGTAGATTCTTCCATCCCCTTGCACTGTGATTATTAGGATGTTTAGAAACTGACATGGTTGGCTACTACACTAGGCTTGTAGTAAGGGTTTCCATTAGGTGCGGAAATAATAAAATCCCTCAAGATACCTCCCAACCTTTAGAACAAAGGCTTTAGGGATGGTTATCTTGCACACTATCAGAAAAAGTGGGTTTCCCCAGATTTGCATTAAATTTTATAATGGGGTGGAATAACCTCCAACTTTGGTTTAAACCCATTTGGGTCGTTCCTCTTGGGTGAGTACTTTTTCCCACAAGAGCAGGCCCTCTACATGATGTAATAAAGCATTAAAATTACAAAAATTGAAAAGGAAAGTCTAGTATACTGATCACCCAATTAAGGGGAGAGCATAGACCTATTGCCACAAACAAAGGAAATAATGTTCTTTTTAGAGCCCAAATGACAATGATTTAATATATGTGAAGATGTTTCTTCACAATAAGCATTGGATTCATTTTAACTACAAAATCAATATGTGGTGACTACCCTAGGATTGGCTCATTTTAAATTGTTGTGTCTACCTTGGGGTTGCTTCTTTTTAAGCCAAAAAAGATCTTGTCTATGGAGGGTGTCAAACTCAAAACCTTGTTTTAGTTACAACCTGCATGTGCTAAAAGATTACACACATAAACTACAAAAATAGTCAATGCACTAAAACAAACCCCATAAGCACTGCAAAAAACTCTAAATGCACTAAAAGAAATCTTAAATGCACTAATCTAAGAATGCATGTTTTTTAAGACAAATTTTAAATGAAATGAGCTAAATGGATGTGCTATTATGTTCCCTATATGTGCTAAAGAAATTTACGAATGCACTGAAATAGTTCCCAGGTGTGCCAAAAAACCTACAGAAGCACTGAAAGAAACCCTGTATGCACTAAGGAAACTCACAAATGTGCTAAAACATGAAATTTTTCAAAAAGGCCGAACTCTAAAATGCGAAATCCTATAAAAAAAAAAACTAGAAGTTGATGTCAAAAATGGGGCAAAGGCCCCACGGTGGGCACCCAAAATGTGGTCTATTTTATGTGCATAAATGTAGATTAAAAAATAATATATCAAACACCAATAAGACATTATATCAAAACATAAAAATCAAATAAAAAAGGAAAGAAAAACTTAGTCTTCCTCTGTCCTTTGATGTTGTCCTCTATTTTCCTCTTATCTCCTTGCTTTGCTGGGATTCCAGCCTTGCCTCATTGTATGCCAGGGCTTAACAAAGAAGTCTCTTCTAGAGAAATCCAGATTAAAAGATGAAATGCATGCCATACTAAGATATGACTAAAATGCCCAAGCCAAACATGATTGCCAGGAATGTAAAATTATGAATGCCAGAGCCTATAATTTGGTAAATGCCAATCTTTTGTCCTTGAATGACACACATCAACAAAACTGAGAATAGACAAGGACAGAGATAGGACTTGACAGAGGAATTAAATAATCTGAGATTAAAGATTTTGAAGATAAATAATGGATTTATTAAATTCATTATTCATTTATTGGTGACATGGAAGATTTTCTTAATTAAATAAAATATTTAATTAAGATTTGGAGAAAATGGAAGATTCCTAATTAAACAAAATATTTAATTAAGATTTGGAAAGTGACATGTGGAATTAATTAAATAAGCATATTTAATTAATTTTAGAAGAAAGGGAATTAAATTCAATTAAATCAAAGATTTAATTAAACTTAAATGTGATAATTAATTTAAATAAACAATGATAATTATTTAATTAATTAAGTGGACTTAAGAAAGTGGTAATTAAATAAAATAAAATTATTTAATTAAAGTGGAAGAATAAAGTAGGCGAACAATATAAATAAATAAATTAAATTTATTTATATGTAGAGGAATTAAGAAAGAAATTAATTAAATAATATTTAATTAAATGCCAGGATTAATTAGAGATGACCATTTTTATGCATATATAGTCCATATACAAAAAATGGATGAAGAATATAATAAAAATAAGAAAGGGAGCATACACCATCAATATAAAAATAATTACAAACAAAGTAAATATGAAAAGAACAAGAAATTTCATAAGCACAAGAAACTCCTATACTCCAAATGGGATATTATATCATTTGAGGAGAGTGATGAAAGTATCTTAGATATTGACAAAGAAGAAACTCTCTTCATTGTAATAGATACAAGGAGTGAATGGGATCCCGCTTTTGGCTCGGGGTGCTAAAGAGAAACACGATCCTATTTGCTAAATAACAGGATCCCATTTCCTTTTGCTTGATTTTGAGTTTTTGGCTAAGTCCAAAACTTCCATGAGAAGTGGACTTATCTTCTTGCTTTTACCCAAAAATAAAATATGGATTCAAAAGAGGAAGAAAATGTCAAAATTAGAGGAGAATTGGTTCTTGAAAAAGAACTTATTTGTTCCTCAAATGATCTATCAAGAAGCTTAAGAAAATAAAATTGAAACAAAAATTGCAACTTTTGAAATATGAAAAAGAGAATTGTGATTCAAAAGAAAAAAATGTCACAAAGAGTTAAGGAATTAGAAAAGATTATCATAAGCCTAAAAAGTCAGCTATAAGAGGCAAAGAGGATAAAAGAAGACGTAAGAACTCAACTTAAGAAAAATAAAGATAATTGCAAGAAGCTAGAATTTGAAATTGTTTCCTCAAGGAACTAGAGAAAATAACAACTCAATTAAATAGAAGCTTAAAGTTTGATAAGAGTACTAAAATTCTAGATGATATTATCAATTTCCAAAATTCAAAATTCATTAAGAATGGTTTAGGCTGAAAGGAAAATCCAAAGTTTAGTTAAGAAGATCAAAATTCAAAGGCTACATAGGCATCGAAAAATATAAATGCAAAAAATCCTAAAATCTATACAAATGCAATCAATAAATTCATTAACAATGAAAGTAAAAAGAAGAAAGAGAATAATATTCTAGAGAAAAATAACACTCCTCAAAAAGAAAACAAGGATACAAATATATTTAAAAGATCATTCCCTCCAAGACAATCTCATATGACTAGGTTCCAAAATTCCTTCTTTTGTTATTGTTTTTCTATAATCATTTTGGTCATAAAGAAACATATTGTAGGAAATGTGCAAGAAATAATTATATATTGAGAAAAATAGAAGTTATTATGGGTTCTTAAACAAAAAATACAATTCATTTTCTCCTTTATTGGATTACAATACTATATGTTATAAGTGCAATAACTATGGTCATATAGCACATTTTTGTAGAAGTGGTTTTGTGGAATATCATAGAGAGGAAGAAAGTGGATACCCTTGCTAAATAAAATAATGAATCTATAAAAGTTGAGAAAAGGAAGCAGAAGCAAGAAAAACAAAAGGAGAAGTCTATGCTTGTGAAAATTTATTTTCATGCCCAAAATGAATGAAACAAATGGTACATTGATAGTGGTTGCTCAAGTCACATGACAGTGGACAAGAGAAAGTTTCTCACTTTAAAGGAAGTAAATGGAGGTTCTATAAAATTTGGAGATAATGTTACAACAAGGATGAATAGAAAAGGTACTATTAGCCCTCATAATGGAAAGACAAAAATAAAAAAGATCTTATATATTGTTCAAGGTTTGAAGCATAATATTCTTAGTGTTAGTCAAATGTGTGATCAAGGACATAACCTAACATTCCATTCTCAAGGTTATGAGATAAGTGTTGAACACATAGAATACTAAGAGGGGGGTGAATCAGTATTCTCTAAAACTGCTTAAACATTTAAACATTCATTTCAAGCATCATATTTAGTTTGTAGTAAGGAGAGAAACCATGAAAGAATCCATCGAAGAATATAAAGAATGAACACCAAATTTTTATGTGGAAAACCAAAAAAGGGAAAAACTACAGTGAGGATTAGCTCACAATATATTATAGCTGGTTATAAGATATTATAGAAAGTCTTAGTACCAAGTGGACTCACTGTCCAAAGAATAAGAGAAATGGAAGAGAGGGATGAATCACTACCAAGATTTGAACTACTATAAGTATATCTATAATATGTAGGAAACACAGTTACACTAAAGCTCAAAACACTAAATCAACACACTTCATGCTACTCTACTCTAACACTTTGCTTTGATTTGTATTTGCATCACATTCACATGATCTTCTTAGGGATTCACACCACACCACTTAATCATCAATTTTCAACACCAAAATTATCTTATACTTATACCCAATTGTTGGAACACAACTATCTACTAAGAGAGGGGGTTGAATTAGTTGATCAATTAAAAATTTTATTTTAACCCTTGTTATGTAGATTAAGCAAATATGGAGAGATCACACACACCAATACTCATAACACCGGATATATGTGGAAAGCATAATATGGGAAAAACCATAGTGAGAAATGCTGCTAGGATATACTGTCCTAATCTAGCCTCATAATAGAACCTCACTAGTGTAGTGTCAAAAAATATCATTGTGTACATTTTCACACTTAATTTGGGAATAATTAATGATAAATTAGACTTAATATCACCTTGATCTAGTGTTGTGATGATTTTTCACATCCACATTAGGTCTTGGGCCCTTTTAGAGCTAAATAAACTTAACTTTTCCCTAATTTAATGTTGTAAAGTGTATTTATTGACACCTTCACATTAAATTTAGGAGGCTTGTAAATTAAGTGGACCTAATCTAGTGCTGTAATGTGTTCTACACATTCACATTAGATTTAAGGCCCTTTAAGCTAAATTAACCCAATTTTACCTTAATTTAATGATGTAAAGTATATTTATTTACAATTTCACATTGAATTTTGGTCCCTCTTGCATTTATGACCTTTATGTCATTATTAATAGGCCCCTATGACCCTATATTATGCATCCCAAGACATATTTCAATCAAAAACCTGACAAAATCAATAAATAAACTTAATTTACACACTCCCCAACACTTTAGCAGTCAAAATAGGCATTGTGGGACCCATTCGTCACTTTGGGAAAATGAATCCCATCTAGGTGGGACCCATTTACCACAGATGGTGAATGAATCCCATTTGGCCTATTTTTGACATTTTAAGTGGGAAAATTTGGTTTTAAGTTCAAATTTATTCTATATGGGCCTTTGGGATCAAACAAATTATCATTTTTGCCTATAGAAACAAGCTTTCAAATCACTATTTTATATAAGCCTACTTGATATCAAGCCAAACAAGCAAGAGTTAATCATTCCAATACTTCACAAGATCATATAGAGAGCATTCAAGATCATTTTTAAGGAATTCAAGAGTAGATTTCTTCATCAATTTTTGCAAAAATTTAAGATTCATTATCATGTCAAGGATGTTAGTGTAATTAATTAATTATTACACTAGCATAAGTTAACTTAGGTCATGCATCATTTAGTTCTAGGTTAGTTTTTAATAAATAATTTAATAAATGGGATAATAATCCCTTCCTTGTTTGTAGGGATAAGATTCCTTCTAGAAGATGAGTTGTCCTTCTAGAACTTATCTCTATCCTTATCCTTATCTAGTTAGTTCTAGGGTTATGTTGTCACATGTTGTTAGATCAAGACACATGGAAACATCATATTGCATCTTGCATCTCATTCATGCCTATATATTCAAGGCATCTTGTACATTTGTAATCAATCTAATATCATATCAATTAATCATATCAATAGAATCTCTATTGTGCATGCCTAGTTGCAACACTTTCTTTGTGGTTGATCATCTTTCCTAGAAAAGGTCCTCCATTGAAGACTATAGCTTCAAGGACCCTATGCATCCACAATCTCAACAAAGGATATAAAGCATCAAGAATGTTATTGAGCTAGTGTTGTGATGTAGCATTGAAGTTCCAAGATCAAGAAATTTTCTACACCTATTGTCAAAATCAAGATCTACATCCTTCATGGCCATTTCATATTGAGTTGAAAATTTATAAGAAATCATTCACAAGGCATCACTCAAGGTATCATTGTCCATGACTCATGTTCTTTGTTTCATGTTTCATGCCTTCATTTCATTATCTCATCATTTGGTTTAATTACCTACAAGGGGTTCGACCAAGGAAAACCCATATTCCCTAATGATCAACACTTTCTCTCTCTTTGTGTAATTGTAGATCTAGGTGCTTTGAATACTTGAAGTTCATTGAATATTAGGTTACAAGCTTGGAGAAATTTGTCTCCCCATTTACAAGGTTGTAATCTTCACCAAAAGCTCACCTACAACTCCAAAATTAGAGTTTCAGATCAAGAAACTGGGAGGAGTAGATTGGGCAGACCGAGAAGAAAAAAATAATACTTTGAATTCCTGAAAAAGTAGAATTGGACTAATTCACCATAAGTGGCAAATGAGTCCCATTGTAGGTTTTTTTTGAAGATTTTTGCAGATTTTGACACCCTCTTTCCTGAAACTCGTTTCTATATAGAAATCTAGATTTGGGACTGATTTTCCCGGAATGGAAAATGAGTCCCACTAGGTCAAAAAGTTAGAATTTATAGCATTTCAAAGTCCCTTCTAGTCATCTTTAGATTCCTAGGTGCACATATTTTATGTCACAGCTTGTTATTATGTTTTATATGCATTGCTAGGTCATTTAGTTCAAGTTTGCATCATATTAGGGTTTTGCATTTCATCTTGCATTTCATTGTATTTTCCAAGTTTTGACTTGGTGGTGAAACCCTCATTAATATCTAAACATACCCTAGGATACCCTTCTAGCAGATCTCTTATCTCCATTCCACACTTGAGGTTGAGTGAAATAGGAATCCTATCCTTGTGCCCTATTCCTTGAAGGTGGGGAGTACTATTTTTGTTGCCACATTTTGGTGAACCTATATTTAAAATACCTTCTTTTTTTATTTGGAGTCCATCATTATCCTAGATTTAGCTTGCATTGACTTTGCACTAGGATTTGCATTATTTAATTAACATCTAGGGTTTCTAAATTTTGCATTAGTGAAATGAATATAGATTACATTTTTGCATCTCAAATAATTGAAAATCATATAAAATTTGCATTTTATTTATTCTTTAGGTCATACAACATAAAAAGCATAAAAATCATTTAAAAATCTCTATTTTTTTTGAAAAAAACCCTCACTAGGACTCATTCACCCCTCTAGGTGAATCATTCCCAGTGCACATCTGAAACTACCATTTATAGCATTGAAAACCTTGTTTTACACTTTTGTTTATTGTCATTGGTTAGCTATTTCAGTTGGTAGAGTTTTTGTTACATGCATTCCACTAAATCTAGGTTAATTTGGTCCATTTCATGCATTTCTCAATTCCAAATTTTCATTTACAACATTTCATTTTCAGATCGTTGCATAGTGTAATTACTAAATTGGCTTGTTTGAAATATGAAAATTGTAATTCATTTTAAGTCTTTACATTTCATTTTGAGTTAGCATAGATTATTGTTCAAAAATGTCAGTATCCATCTTTTCCAAGTTTGCAAAGAAAAAGTTATTCAATAAACATTTTAGTCATTCATTCAATGCATTCCATAGTTATGAGAGTTTCTTAGTGCAAGAAAGTGAAAATGTTGACGCTTGCCTTAAATCTATATACCCCCTCCCATCTCTCCTATTTTTGGGAATGATGTGATCAAATAAGATGAATATATAGACAATACTGATGATCATAGTTTCTCTTCTCCTAATACCTCTCCTACATTTGACAAAGGTATTTCAGTCTTAGTAGATGCACTCATTGAGAATCATGACATTGTTGAAAGCTCCTCTTCTATAAACTCTCCTACATTGGAAGCTATTATAGCACAATATAATGAAATCATAAACACATTTCTAAACATTCCATTACCTAATTTCCATTCTCCCTTTTCTTTTCAAAATGACTTAGTGGAAGAGGATGAGATTGTAAATGATGAGGATGTGTTGGTGTTGGATGATCAAACCTTTAAAGTCTATAAAAACCCTCTTTGTGATCCTTCCCCTACCTATCCTATTTTGGAAGACATTAGGGAACAAAGGAGTGAACTCATAAATGATAATGAAAATCATACTTTTTCTTCTCCTAGTATGTCTCCTAGTTTTGAAGAAGATACTTTGATGTTAGAAAGCACAACCAATGAAAGTCATGCGAATCTTCTATCAGAAAACATTATGGAACAAGAAAATTCAACCATTGATCATTCCCCTAATTGTGATGAAGTAATTTTAGAAGAACCAACCTTTGAATGTCATGAACATTTATTTTGTAGTTCTCCTAAAAACTCTCCTCCTAGGGAGGATATCATGGTGCAAGAAAATCTAAAAATTGAGACATGTAATGGGGCTTCCTTAGATGAAGATGATGAAGTGACATTAGATTCTTGTTCACTAAGAGATCATGAAAATAAGGACAAGATTGCTGAGGTTATGATGACACAAATTGGATCTCCTTTAATTAGTGAGCTTCCTAAGTGACCTCCAATTAGTGAATCACATAAGAAAGTAAGATATTTCTTGAAATATATAATACAACTTAACAAAAATAATGTTTTCCAACAATCAAGATATAACAGAGTTGCTCAAAAATGTAGGGGACCACAAATCACTCCTAAAACATTACCATTTCCTCAAAATATTGTGCCTAGTGTTGAAGGCCTTAAAAAGACTCCCACTAATATATCCATATGGCAACTCATTCAACTATCACCTACATACAAGTTTCTATTTCAAGAAATATTGCAAATAAAGTAGGAGGAGATCCAATCTTATATGAAATTGAATAATGTAACATCCTCCTTTCACCCCACACATGCCACATAGTGATAAATCACATTCCCTAAACATGAATTTACCTCACTTGAGATTCAAATCAAGAATGAAGCCTTGATGATAAAGGTGATCATTAATGAAACTATAGTTAGGTGCACTCTCATAGACAAAGGAGCAAAAATTAATGTTTGTAGCATTGAACTCCTGGAAAAAATTGGCATAGAGAAGAGGCTTATTCAACTTAATTATGATCATATTCGTGGCTTTGACAATGTTAATAGGTAACCATTAGGAATGATCACATTACCTATTGAGGTAGGACCTGTAGTGTTTCCCACCCCTATCCATATCATGCCAGGACCTCTTTCATACCATCTCTTCCTAGGGAGACCATGGATTCATGCTATGAAAGGAGTCCCTTCTACTCTCCACCATACAATGAAATTTGAGTACAACAACAAGATATACACAGTTGAAGTAGATGAATGAAGCTATAAATCATATGATCACAACACTTCCAACTACCCTAATACTTTCATTCCAAGATCAAAAGTTGAACCTATACAAGTTGATACTAATCCTTCATCTACAACAAAATTCTTTAGTGATAATTTGGGGTTGTTATATTTTATGCCTCATTTTAATATAGTTTCCAAAAACTCACCCTCAAAGTTCAAAGAGTCATATACAAATGATTCCTTTTTAGATACAAGTTCTATTGACAATTGGGGTCTTACAACTTCCTTTATAGGAGAGTGTGAAATCTCACAATCTAAACCAAAAAAACCTTGTGTTTCATTTTCTCAACTTGGTTCTACAACATTACCCCATGGTGGTGATGGGGGTTATGTAACTCCCATCCATCATGAAGAGACAATGCATAGATTTAAAAAGGATTTGTGTTCCCATGAAGAAGCCAATCCTTCTAAGAAGCATAAACCCCATTCATCTAACTTGGAAGATTGTTATGGTATTGTATACGATCTCCCTCCTACACATGGATGCAATGAACAAAAAAAGAAAATAGATATACCGTACTCTTTCAAGAAAGATCTAGATGTACCTCTTGTATCTCCATTTTCATCTAAAGCCTTATCATTTAGTGCGTGTATGAAATATTGCACAAATAAAGGAACATCTACTATTGATCAAGAAAGTATCTTGTCGAGACTCCTCCAATATTGTCTAATATCTTTCTCTCCAAGAACATGAATTTTTTTTTACTACAAACATTCATGTTGCACATATCATAGAGTTCATGGTCATTCTACTAATGAATGTAAGGCTTTAAGCAACGAAATTCAACATCTTAAGCACTATGGTGCTCTTCCTTGTGTTTAAGCACATAGTTCCTCTAATTAAAAATTATTTAAAATCCTATTCGGCTCATCCTTGTCCTACACTAAGTTGGGGAAAGGGGTTAGATAGCCTTGTCCTCATATCTCAATTTTTGTTGTCTCTTTTGGCTAGTTGATCACCTTTCATGTACATATAAGAGCAAGCTTGAGATGTGGACAACATGCCTTAAGTTGACTCGCATGTGACATACTTATTCATGATGTAGTTCAATTTAGAAACATATGAATTGGCATAGGGATTTCCAAATAAGCTCTCATGTCTTCTTCTAATTTAAAGCAATTTCTCACAGGATGGTGTTTAGCAATTTCTTTAAAGTGGGGGCATACATTGGCATTATTCTTTTGCAGTTTTTTCCTTTTTTCATGGTTCATGGTGTAGCCTTCTTACTTTATATGATGTGTTTTTTTCTTTGTGGATGACATTGGGTGTGATGTAATTTAAGAGTGTGATCTCTCTTAGTATATTGCATTCCTCTTAGTGGCTTAATGTGACACACTGCATCCCCTAAGTTGTGAATTTCCTATGCTTTGATTGGTCCTCTCTTGGAGATATTAGGCACAATTTTCTCTAAGTTAAAGACCTCACATGAACTAAGCAATACTCCCTTGAAAGTTCTTTTGTTGCATTTGGATTTGCAGTTATATGGCCACCTTGCATAACACAACTTGCATGCCTATAGATCCATGTTTTCTGTTTATGAGCTCTGAGCATACAAAGTTTTGCTTGTCTCATGAAACTCAAAAATATTTTTTGCATGGTTCCTTATCAAAGTTTTCAAGAGGTATAAATTTTGCATGGTTTGATGGGAA
>VDFB02098143.1:0-41327 GCA_007258455.2 Sequoia sempervirens | reverse complement strand
TCTCTATGAGTGCACCATTTTATAGAAAGTTTTGGTTTATTAACATTAACTAGAAAACCTGTGCGGGGGTTAACAAATAAAGAGGCTATTTGGGCTTTGGTTATTCTGAGATCTTTCACATCATCATAGGACAATCCACTTGCATAATATTCTCATGTCTTCTCGCCACGAATGAAAGGCATTATGTTGCGAGGAGAGGGTTTCTATGTTTTTAATTATTTCTTTCATTGTGTTTGACATCTCAGATAATTGAGGGACTCTCATATAAACTTCAGAAATGCCCTTAATTGTTGCAATTTTTCATAAAAATTAATTCTTGAATTGATGGGCATTGGAGGTGGTGGGGAATTGGTGGAATTGGTGCATTTTCATTGTAGGCAGCCATAATGCACGATTCAATATAAAACAAATCAATCATTAAAATTAGACAATATAAATGAAAATATTATAAAAATACCTAGTTTTTTTAAAAATCCAACAAAAACCCTAGTTTTTAACAAAAATCTATAAAATTCTTCTAATTTTTAATCCAAATACATAAAAACACTATTTTTAAGTCAAAATCCATTGCAAACATTCAATTTTCATCAAAATCCATGCTAAACTCAAATTTTTCATAAAAATCTATCAAAACCACCCAACTATTTAGGTCCAATCCTTTCTTGGGAGAGTTATCAAACCAATTATAGGGGAAGCCATAACCATCATGAGCTTTTAATCATGCTTTTGATTGTTCATAATCATCTGCATAAAGTTCATGTACATGACAACTCTTTTTGATCATATTCACTATGTACATGGGATCAATGAGTATTCCCCTTTTTCGGGTTTCTGCAAACTTGATATAAAGAAGACCATCGAGTGTAGTTATAGAAGAATCAATATATGTAAAAGAAATGTCAAACAAAATATTGGTTTTCCTTTATGATTTTGAATATTAATAATGTTTATAAAGATGGAAAAATCATTATCATCTTCTTCATTATCATTGTATTGAACAAAGTTTGTTGAATGAATTGCAATGGGCTTGTAAATATTTGTAAGTATTGATTAGGTGAAAAAACTAATTTATTTCCTTTGTCATTAATAGGTCATCCAACTGGATTTGATTAGAATGAGGTCTTGCACTTGGTTATAAATATGCTTACATCTTTCCATATCATGTCGAGGTGTACGATGATATTGAAAAAATATTTTTGCATTAAAGTTTGGTGGTAAAGGTTTAATTGTTTGAATATGACTAATTGGAGGAAGTTGAATCATATTCTTGTTTAACAATTGCAACATGATCACATGGAGAGAATCAAACAACTATGAAAATTTCCTATCTCATGGCCTAAATTTATATCTAGAGTTATGTTTACAGTAGTTACTTCTGTCTCAATATTATGAGCAGTTTGACATGAATGTTTATCAAGTAATGAATTTTTTGTTTTTCTTTTTAAATGATTGATAGTTGTTTTGAGGCATGACTTATATGATTGAACAATAGGAGCCTATGAAGGGGTACCTTCATACCAACTAATCGATATTCGATAATCATGAAGGGTTATACAAAAGCGTGTTAAGGATGGATATTTCATTAGCAATTTCTTATCTTGAATATTAGGTTGTAAGTTACCTATAAACACCCTTTGAATGTCAACATCTTGAAGACTATAGGAGAATTTCAAATAAAGGGATTAGTATCATTTCATAAAGTTTTTTATTTTCTCTTTAGGTCCTTGATTACAATGAACTAAATTTGTTAATGTAACTTGAGGACTGATGTTCACTTGAAAGTGTTGGAGGAAATCACTAATGAGTTGTGTAAAGGAGGTAATTGATTGTTTGACAATGAACAAAACCAATCCAAGGCCATATCTTTCAATGATCTAGAAAAGAGTTTCACTATGAGTGAATCTTCAAAAATAAAGTCTCTACACAAGGTAGTAAAAACTAACAAATGGTTATTAGGATATTTTTTACCATTGTACTTTCCAAAGCGAGGTATTTCAATGTTTTGTAGTATAGGTGTATTTAAAATAGTGAACATTAATGAACTATGTGTAAGGTATTTTGGATGTTTACTATTGGTTTGATTTTGGTTTAAGTTTGAAATTTGTTGTTGTAATAATGTCATGCTTTAAATAAAAAAGTTGATTTATCACAAAATCATTGGGCCACATGTTGTGAGAGTTTTTCAAGTATGGTGAACTAGTATGGAGGAATGGTGGGATATTATATTTCATGTTTAGGAGGGGTGATGAATATGGAGGTGTTATAGGTGAAGGGACAAAACTATTATAATTTCCACTAGAAATTCCTAAGCTTGAGTTTAAACCATTGTTATATTCCATCATTGATGCTATGACTGGAGGTGTAAAGTTGGGAATAGAAGGCATTATTGTGGGAGAGGAAACTTATTTTCCAAAAGGATTTTGAGCATTAGTCAAAAATTTCGTGAAACTAGCTACCGAAGGAATATTAGAATCTACTATATTAGCTAGGCTACGTAACACTTCTATCCCTTCCTAATCATTTACCAACTTCCCAATGCTATCCAAAAGAGGGATTGCTTCTCCATCCAAAGGTTCAATGCTTAAGAATTGTTGAATTCATTGTAGGTCTTTATCCAATTATTCTAGATTATCATTGGGGACCTTAGAAATAACATATGCCAAGTCCACATAAATGTTAGGTTACAAAAAAGACATGGGTAATGTAGGACTAGGGAGGGAATATAAGATGGATTGGGTAGACATAATACGTTGAGTGAAAGAGTTATAAGAATCAAGCTCAACATTGGCTATGATTGCAACATAGGAAGCCATAAGTCTACAACTACATCTCACGTGGGTATTAGTGAAGTGACACAAGGTCATGAAGCTCATAAATTTTCTACAAGATTCAAAACAATTTAATGCTCATACAATGAAGGGAAAACACAAAATAGTCACAAAAACTAAAATAATTTGCACACACAAAACCCAAAACAACATAAGAATCATAGAGATAGAACTATGATCCAAATCTTTGTCAAAACTGATTGGACAGGGAATTGGCACCCTAGACTGATGAGGTTGATTTTTGTTAAATTTAAAATCTAAAAATGAGATATAGTATCTGAGGATCCTAATTGAAGATGTTTAGGTCTGCCAATAGGAATACTTTTAGAAATGCACAAAATTTTAATTTTATATACATGCAGCCATAATGCCTGATTAAATATAAAAACAAATCAATCTAATTAAAATCAGACAATATAAATGAAAATAGTATAAAAATACCCTAGTTTTTAACAAAAATCTATAAAATTCTCTAATTTTTAATCCAAATACATAAAAAACACTATTTTAAAGTGAAAATCCATTGCAAACATTCAATTTTCATCAAAATCCATGCTAAACTCAAATTTTTCATAAAAAATCTATCAAAAAACCCTATTTTGAAAAAAATCAACTAAAATTAAACAAATCTAATTGAAATTTTGATTAGAGCAAATAAAAAATCAAGAATCTAACCTTTTGCAGATGGATTTGACCAAATCGGATATCTGATTTGTGGAAACAACTTTCCACTGTGTGCCCGCCGCGGTTAAGCAAATGTAGAATGAATATGAGTTTTAGTCAGCCCGAAATAGATATATATATGTGTCAATAAAATCGGATATCCGATTTTTAAATCTAGGTTTTTGCTTTGCCTCGGTAGTCACCCGAGCCCCATAAAGTCAACTTGGCATTTTCGCATTTTTGAGTCATAGAAACACGTATTTTTTTCTCCATTGCCACTTTTTGGCATACCATGATCCTGCACATGCCCATGACCTAAAACTTTTGATAATGCAAGAAAGGATTAAGGATGGATACAAGCAATGGAAGAAGAATTAAATCAAATAGATAAAAATCAAAATTGCAAATTGGTACCAAGGCTTGCAAAAAAAATTCTGATAGGTACAAAATGGGTGTTCAAAAATAAATTGAATAAAGATGGAGAGGTGGTGAGAAAAAAAGCAAGGTTACTGCGCAAAGGATATTCACAAGTGGAAGGAATTGAATTTAAGGAGATATTTGCTTCGGTGGAAAGAATGGAAGCAATCTGAATGTTTCTTGCATTTGCAGTTCATAAGGACTTCAAGGTATATCAAATGGGTGTCAAATCTTCTTTCTTGAATGGTGACCTAGAAGAAGTTTACATAGAGCAACCTAATGTATTTCAACTATCAAAAGACCCAAACATGGTATGTAGACTTAAGAAATATTTATATGGTCTCAAACAAGCTCCTAGAGATTGGTATGCAAGGTTGGACAAGTACTTACTCCACTAGGGCTTCAAAAAAGGTACCACAAATAGCAATCTTTACATTAAAATTAAGCATGAAAAAATTCTAATAGTTGTTGTATATGTTGATGATATAACCTTTGGTGGAAATTATGAAATGTGTAAGAAGTGTGTAGAAGAGATCTAGAAGGAATTTGAAATGTCTATGATATGTGAGTTATCATTCTTTCTTGGACTACAAATTTCTCAATCAAATGATGGTAACAAGTTGTCATTTGAGAAAAGATGATGAGTCACCTCAAGTTGATAAAAAATTGTATAGGTCTAGGATTTGGGGCTTACTATACTTAACCACATCAAGGCTTGGCATTATGCAAATTGTCTGCTTGGTTGCAAGGTTTCAAGCTGATCCAAGAGAAACTCATGTGAAGACAGTCAAGATGATTTTCAAGTATTTGAATAACACTCTGGATTATGGATTGTGGTATCAAAAAGGTGATAATTTTCCCTGAGTTCATATATTGATGCAGATTGGGTTGGAAACATTGATGATAGAAGAAGTACTAGAGGTGGAGATTTATTTTTGGGAGATAGATTGGTCTCATGGTTTAGTAAGAAGCAAGATTCAGTGTCCTTATCAACAAAAAAATTAGAATACATATTAATTACATCCTACTGTACACTCAAGTGTTATGGATGAAACAAACATTGAAGGATATCAAGGTAATGTATGATGAGCCCATTCCTATTCTATTTGACAATACAAGTTTCATTAATATTTCAAAGAATCGAATGATACATTATAGAACCAAGTATATATCTATCAAGTATCACTTTTTAGGAGAGAAGGTTGTAGATCAAGAGGTAAAATTGGAATATGTACCTACAAAGGATCAAGTTTTAGACATCTTTAAAAAGGAATTTTCTAAGGACACATTTGAATATCTTAGACATAAGTTATTGTAGACAAGGGAAGGTTTTATGTTGTTGTAGGAACAAAGGAAGACCATTAGCCCTTTTCCATTGATGTCAAAGGGTGAGAAATTACATATCAGGTTAGTGTTTCCATCAATGCCAAAGGAGGAGATTGTTGCATGTGTTGTCATTGATGTCAACAAAGTGGTATTGTGGAAGGTTACATGTAATGCAAACAAAGTGGTGATAAAAGATGTCAAAAGGGTAAGAGTTCAAAGGAGAAATCCATGGGAGAAAAGGAGAGATGATTAGAAGAATTGTGAGGAGAAGGACATGTTGATGATTGCCATGAGAATGTTGTGCATAGTTGTACCATATCTCCTATTGTTCATGAATAGGTGAAAGTTGATAGGTTAAAGTGTATGTTGATATGTAGAAGTTCTATTTTCTTACTAAAAGAGTTTTAATTGTTGTCTATGGTGTTGTGAATGTTGTATTCTCTATCCCTTCACGTAAATAATTGCATAAGAGATAAAAGAAAGTATGCAAAGATTCAAACAGTCATAGGAACATGAAGTTATACTAAAGAAGCTTGAGAAAATTCTCTGCATTTCAGGATATGGCCTTGTGGTTTATAATTTAGATAGAGACATGTTTGAAGTATGTATGTTCCCAATTTCAAAGCATATAAGTTACTACACAAGTTTCTAGATCTAGTAGAGTGAAGATAGTAGTACAATGTTGTTGTAGTAAGAAAAGGGTCAAAGGAATGCTTCACATTTATTCACATTTGAAGATAATATTTTATAGTTTGGAGGATATGTTTATATTGTCTATGTTTTGTCATTTCAATTTTCAAGTGTTGAGGTGTACCGCAAGCTTGGTTTTTAATGTTCTATATCAAGACTATGTTTTTAGGGTTTGCATGTGATGTTGAATTTAGTGTCTATTTTTTTGAGCCAACATGGAGTAGCATGAAGTTGTGAAAGGATTGTATGAATTTTTTTTTAAGTCATATAATGTTCATAAAGTGATCTGCATGATTTTATTTTGTCTCTCTGGTACCACCTTTGGTCTAGAGATAATGTATGAAAGGTTAAGAGTTTGTTGGGCTGACTTGGTATGTTGAAATGTTTGTGCCAGTGTGGAGATGTGTGCTAAGATAAAATAGGTCCTGATTATCTCTTGGTTTGAACTACATTTTTTTCCTTACTTTGGATGTCTTGAAGCTAACTTGTTGTGGCCATTGCATGTTTCATGTTACACGTTTCATCTTGGCTGACAAAGGATAATTTTTTTAAAGTTTTCAAAGGATATAAATAAAAGATCAAGTTTGTTGCAAAATGGGTTAGTGTGTGTGAATATGTGAGGAGGTATGTGTGAGTTTATATGTGTGTGGAAGTGATTTGAAGAGAGCGGAGGTTTCTGAGCATAGGTGTTAAAGATATATGCCTATGTGAAGGGTGTTGTTACTACAGTGGTGATTAATCGACAGATTGTGTCAAGTATTTTGTAGTGAGGTTGTAACCTCTTTCTGTAAGTGTTGTAATTTTTAGGGAGTTGTAGCTTCCTTTGGTTGAAGCCATAAAAAATATGTTTTAGGGAGTTGTAGCTGCCTTTGGGTTGTAGACCATAAAACTTGTAAATCTTGTTTTTTATTTGTCAGGTTGGATTTATATAGTAATTCCAAGCAACTTGCTCACAATGGTTTTTCCCTTTTAGGGTTTTCCATGTAAATATGGTGTTATGGAACTTGTGTATTGGTGCTTTGAATTGTGTAGTTTGATTGTTTATATGTTAAGTAAATAGAAAGATTTGGTTGATAAAGTTGAATTGGATGAATTTGTGGTATATATTGATTTATCCCCCCTCTTAGTATATCACTATGTTCTAACATCTTCCACATGTTTTATCTTCTTGGAACATGGTGATGGTTTTTTTGTGTGTCATTGTGATTGACAATACACTAGTGTATTTTAGTGTATATTGTGACATCCTAATTCCTTATCTTATTTGTCAGTATTGTTAAAAAATAAAATGGTTTTCTTGGCTAATGCACAAGGTATTTTTCTAGGGGAATGATATTTTGGTATTAAAGCCTAGGTTGTAACACTAGGAGCTCTAGTTAATGTTCTTTCTCTTTTTTTTTGATGTGAGGTTGATGTATGGTTATTTAAGTGATTATCACTATAGGTTGGTTTCATTATCCAATGTCTAGTGTGTCTTAGCATGGGATTATAGATAGATTTATATTGGTGCTAACCTGTGGATTATGTGTAATGAAAGGATGCCTCCTAGGTGGTATTACAACCGTTAGGGTGAGTAATTAGATCAAGATTGGGAATCACAAGAGATATAAAGTGAGCACTTCCTAGTGAGGATATTAGATAAATTCGAGAATCCTTTCGACGAAACATAAAATTTTCACATTATTTAGTGTTGGTGTAGTTTTTTTATTTTCTTAGTGGGTTAATTTATTTTTGCTTAATCCTAGGTTTTTCCTACGCTTAATTAAACTTGCTTAGGATAATAAAGTGAGTTTATTACTAGGAGATAAGTGATGTATTGTCCCCTTCCTTAAAAGGTGGAACACTTTCCACTTTTGGTGGTCCATATCTATTTTTTGTGGGGTGAACCCACAATAATGGGTTACAATTATTTAAGCGAAGAGAAATTAGAAATGCACACAAAAAATTCAATTAGGTGGTTTGAATGAAGGGGGGCCTTCTAATGAAGGGGGTTCATTAGAAGCCCCCCCCTTCTAATGAAGGGGGACTTCAAATGAACCCCCTGTCGCTTCATGAGAATTATTTAAAGTTTTAAAATCCAAAGAAAGGAAGGCTTCGTAAGAACCACTCCTTCGCTTGAACGACCTAATTTTCTCCAATTTTAGAGAATGCTTTTATTTCTCCCTCTAAAATTTTAGAGACAGATTCATTTTGGTCTTTTTCGCGGGCAGGTCATTTTCACAGGAATTCTTTTTGGTGGGCGAGGTTGCTTTCACAAGATTTCCAGCAAACAGTGCAGGTCATTTCTGGCGCTTTCACTATCTGGGCATTTACGCAATGGACATGCATGGAGGTAAGACTGGCTGTGAGATTGTGAATAGAACAAAATTCTAGCGCTTTTACACAATATACGTGTGGTGATTCATGTATGTGATAGACAATTTGTGGTGCTTTCATTTCTAGCTACAGTTTATCAATGAGTTTTCACATTTAGATTAGTCTTTGTTGAAAGTTACTTATATAGTTTGTCTTTTATTTTTGTAGAGTTGTAGACCAAAAAATAATTTATATTGGGAAAATGTTGCTTAGTTGGAAGTGTAGGTAGATAAGTAGACCTATTTGTAGCCCTGCCAACAATTTAAATTAGCATCCTCTACCTCAGGTCTTAATTTGATTTACACTTAATATGGGAAAAATAGAAAACCCTCCTTGGAGTAAGTCATTCCTCAGCAGTTGATGCCTATTCCTCATTCTTGATGGCTATTCTGTAGGTCCTGTTGTAAGTCGTTCCTTTATGTGCTTGTTACACATAATTTCTTGTTGATGATAGATTGGAGAAAACCCCACTTGCTGGTGTTTCTCTTACTAGGGCTCGTGATTACAACTATGTCTATCCATTCATGCATTGAAATATTTGTCTTTGATCTTAATTAATTGTCACTGTTCCAAGCTCTATTTCCCAATGACTCTCAATGTACATAGAACTCGTTATAAGTAGCTCTAAGCTATGTATTTGACTCAAATGTCTCCATGCGGTGTCTAGCAGTCTAATTTGGCCTATATGATGCTCACATTATACCCTCAAGATATAGGGATGAGACCATCTCTACTATGACTCAGCTGATAAGGTGAAGAAACTCTCATGTCCATGGTGCAAAACCAAGAAAAAAAAGAAATCAATATCACATCAAAAAACAAATAAAAAATGAACTTTATCTATATCTATTCTATTCCAAATAAATGATATAAAACATAAACATAAAATCACTTAGGTCTTTGGCCTACCAATTTTTTCTCATAGTCCATTTGCAATGCTAGGACTAGTGCGTGCTATAAGTGTGGGTCCTATAGGAGTACATGTATTGCTAGGCTCACCTCACTCCATCTATCTAGGAGGTACAACTATTGGAGAGCATACTCTTTATTATACCCTTGGCCTATCCTCCTCCATTTTATACTCCACATCCAAACCTTAAGCATCAAGATCCCCTTTAGGGGCATCCTTGAAAGGAATTATTGTTGGATAAAAACTTCACTAGTCGGTGTACCCCTATAAAACATTGACATCATCCACATCCAAAAATAGATGATCATTCTCTCCTTTACTACTTAAGTCACTCAAAATGACCTTAGTGATTGTTGGATGAGAGAGGTGTCTAGCTCTAATGGTAATGTGATGTGAATGCACATAATTGGTATTATCGATGACACTTTCCATACTAGTCCAAACTACCTCATCAATCACATGTACTTAAATTACATGATGATATAGTCATAGTGACCAATAAGTAGGTGATCTTGTTGGATACAAGCCATCTATCTACCAAAATCATCCCATGCTCTCATTCCTCTATATGGCTACTATATAATCTCTATGTTGTACAAGTGATCAAAAGATTATCTCCAAAATAGTAAATCTTAGAAACTCTAATATCAAATTAGTGGGTATTATTGTGGTCATGGTGCATCCGAATAAATTTTCCTTGGGTAATTGATATATCTTATACACATGATGTTCTTGAATTCTCATACCTAAAGTAATGTGGAGTTCATGAGTATTTTCCCCTCATGATGCGCAAATCTGCCAAGGTCTTAGTAAAGGTGAGCAAGCATACTCTGCTCCAATACAAAAATAGTATTTCACTCCTCCATGGCCTTGATTATGTGCATGAGGCCCACATGCAAATGCATGCCTTGACCATCAATAGTCATTATCATGGATACTATAGTGATCAATATCCTCCTAGTTAGGGGAATAGGTATTGACCCTTTCTCAAGTCACCACATAAGAAATGATCAATATTGTAACTCATGATGAATCATGCAAGTGTATATCACTATCCCTCCTATATAGTGACTAATTGTCTCTCATCCTCAATAGTAATGCAATAACCATGGACTAGGAATCTAAGAATGTGTTATACATCCACATGAATAATAGTCATCTCCCCTCTTAGGAGATGAAAGGTGGATGTATCCAAATTCCATTGATCCATCAATCCCAAGAGCATCATGTGGTGCAACCACATCTCTAAGAGTATGAATACCAAATAAAGGACTAATCATCTATAAAAAAACCTACTCCTTCCTTGATAGAGTCTCCAATCAACTCATGAGTAGTGTAAAAACAAATCCTTTACCATTCTCTTGCATAGTTGGAAGTGGCTAAAGGTAATCAAAATAATTATATATCATTCTACTGCTAACACCCTAGCATTCTAAAATGTCCAAAAACTTAGAATAAAGTATGTTTTCCTAAAGGCTAGTATGCCCTTGAACACTAGCACCCTTTGTGGATGATCGTGCATCCCTTAGAAGTTAGCAAACAAGGAGGATGTCTTCATGAATATCAGAATCATGTTCAACATCTGAATGCTAGTGTTCTCATCAGATTCCAATATGCATCATAGGGTTTACAAGGGCCAAAATATTAAAAATTTCAAAAATCAATAGAAAATTTACCTACCTCTTATTTCACCATACTGTTCTCGGCTCCCTCTTGGAGCTCACCTAGTCTTGGTCATGAAAAATCTTGGCAGTGAGGAATTTTAACTGCAAGATCACTCTAAACTCTATGAAAACATGAGACACATATTCACCTTCTCTCTTCTCAAAATTTATTTTAGATCTTATTTTTCATAACATTTTTCCTTGCATGATAGTTTCTTCTGATTTAAAAAATTAACGCATTTCAATTTTGAAAGATATTTTTGAATGCTAACAATAAACCTTGTAGTAATTAATATTGAATACTATGGAGCTTCACTGAACTCAAATATAGATGTTGAACATAGGTTTTCATTGATGTCAAAGGTGCGATTTCTAAGGGGTAATGCTATATGAGCAGTCAATTTTATAGTACTTTAATTATCATTATTGATTGGTGGAAAAATGGATACATTGAAATATCACTCTTTCTCCACTAATCATTCAAAGATGTCATATGAATCCAAATTGGATTGACTAACAACCTCACAATGTGAGTCAATTCACAATGAGGAGGACCTAGGAGGAGGTTCTTTCAACTCTTAGAGAGATTTTTGTATTCAATTGTAGTTACCATTTTGTGTATGGATTAGTCTCTTAAACTTGATAGTTAAGGAGAATGATAGGGTTAACAAGTCATATTTACCTTAGTTTTGTTTTATTGAATTAAGGATTCATTATCATTATGGCAGAGTTATTTATTAGTATTGTTAAAGAGATATATATTCTAATTTTTTGGAATCAGTGATTTCAAAATGAGAAAAATCTATATTTCAAAATTCATGATGTACACTCTTGTTTACTTTCACAGTCTCACTCTCTATGCAATTAAATCTTAAGATGGTTTTAAATGTAAAAATCATCAGTTATTTGTCTTCCTTTTTTTGAATTTTACTACATTTTTGGGTTCCTGATATTTTCTAGGTTTTTCCCCAATAATATCTCGAGAATTGAAAATATCCTTATCTTTTGGTATGCAGAGAAATTCCTGAGAAAGTTTGTATCTATGTGAGTCTAAACATCACAATTCTAAATTAGTAGTTTTTGCTAATTATTATTTATTGGTAATAATTGATAGTTGATTCAATTCCTTTTATGTTCTCTTTCCCTAGGCGACCCTTCTTTGGCATATTGGTTCGATTTGAAAAGTTAATCATTTGCAATTTACATTTCATCATGTTGATGATGGATCAAGAGTCTGATTTAAAATTTTGATGCAAAATCACCTATACATTTTTTCCAAAAGATTTTTTTATATATTATTAGATTCTGAAAATCTTATGTTTACAATCTCATTTTTTTAATATCAATGTTTTTACTTGCAATAAGACCAACATTCACTTTAAAAAAGGGAAATTTCTCTAGCTTGGTGATTAATGGCCATCTCTTTGTTATTTTTTCAATTAAATGCACCACTCTCAGAAGGAGGCCATTGTAATTTATTTTGTTGCAGTGCTACACCCCTATTGAGCATCCTATGTCATTGTCAAAATCTATTCAAATGTTCATAGGTGGTTACCTCTTACAGAATTCTCATCGTTATTGTCAATTGTCTCATGACTTGTCATTGTAAATGTCTTTCATCTTTCCCATAATGAGTCTACAACTAAAAACCTTTTTGTAAAAATTTGTAAGAATTTAAAAATTCCTAAGTTTCTTTCTTATCTAAATCAAGTTTTGAAAAATGACAATATAAAAGGCACACTTAGCTTGTCTTTTAGCTATCTTTTTTACCTTTAAGCACTAAAATTTGTGTAACGTATGCCTTACTCATCTCATTCACATTGTTTTATATTGCTGAAAGTTTACCAAATTTACAAAATATATGCCAAAAGGGAAATCCATCATATAAATTAAAATATCAAGAAGAAAACAATTTTCCTTAGGACTCCAAACAGAGAACCAAAACCTGAGCATATAACTAATTGAAACAGGCCACCAAATGGCAGCCTAAGTACAACTAGATGCATCATTCTAGAACAAGTTATAGACTGTCAGATTGATCCAAAAAAATTGGTAAGAACCTTTACAGTCAACACTATTCTTTAGTACAGTTTTTTAAAAATAGTATTGACAATGTCTTTAACATGATTCTCAAACTAGGTGTGATCAACTAGAATTTCAATCTCAATTACAATGTTCTTAGCTATATGATCCACAAATGACTCAATCAGCCTATCTTCCTGACCTTTAAGAGCTCCATCAACATTAGCAACTTGAACCAGGGCAACATTCAAGATGGAATCCAAATCAATAGAGGTTAGTAGGTCACCTTCCTCATCATTTTTATCACCAGACATACTCCTAGGAAAGATAGGAATATGATGATCCCCAACATCCAGCTGGTCAGTATTAGACCAACCCATTAAAGGAGCAGGTTTAGGGATGGGATCAGAGGGCACTAGTGACTAGATAGTCTTTATGGATTGCAATGGAACCCTGAGCAAGAACTTTGGTGAATTCCTTTGGAACTTTCAGCATCATAGATCCCTACAATACAACAGCAGAAAGGTTGAGCTCACAACCAAAGGCCTTAAGTGACCTCCCCCGTCTATAAAAAATCTCATTATTCTTGCTTTCTTAAAAACCAGAACACCTCAGAAGAAAGTAGAGACAACAAGCCACAATTTCCTATTAAATTTGTGCAACTTTTAAACAAAACTAATAGATCCAAACAAGATATCAAAACAAGAAATGTATTCCTTATCAACACACAAGTCTCACCTAGGGTGAACCCACAATAATGGGTTACAATTATTTAGGCGAAGAGAAATAAAAAATGCACACAAAAAAATCAATTAGGTGGTTCGAATGAACCCCTATCACTCATGAAGTTTTTTTAAAGTTTTAAAGTCCAAAGAAAAAATAGGCTTCGCACGAACCAGCCCTTCGCTCGAACGCCCTAATTTTTTCCTCCAATTTTAGAGAATGCCCTATTTTTCCCTCTAAAAGTTTAGAAACGAGATTCATCAGGTCTTTTTCGCGGGCAGGTCATTTTTAGAGGATTTCTTTTTGGCGGGCAAGGTTGCTTTCACAGGATTTCCAGCAAACAGTGCAAGTCATTCTAGCGCTTTCACTCACTGGGCATTTACGCAATGGACATGCATGGAGGTAAGACTGGCTGTGAGATTGTGAAATAGAACAAAATTCTGGCAGACAATTTGTGGCGCTTTCATTTCTGGCTATAGTTTATTAATGAGTTTTCACATTTAGATTAGTCTTTACTAAAAGTTACTTGTACAGTTTGTATTTTATTTCTGTAGAGTTGTAGACCAAAAAATAATGTTAAAGATAGGTTGCTCAGATATTCATATATCCTTTTCATTTTTGTACAGTTTTTATTTTATTTCTATAGTGTGGATGAGATATTCACTTCTCATTACTATAAATCATATATCCTTTTTAGATTTGATCTATCCAAACCAAAACCATACACGTTTCAATAAACATTGTTAAGAGGTTTAGTTTTGCAAGAATTTTAGTCTAAATGTTAAAGATAGGTTGCTCAGAAGTAGAAAACATGGATTAAAGCCCTCATCAAGTCACAAAGTTCTTTTGACTCAAAACCAGAGTCTTGGTTTGCCAAATAGGAATAGTAGAAGATTAGATCCTATAAGAGCAATTGAGGCTATATAGTTTCATATGAATTTTTCATAGTGTCATAGAAAACATAACAATTATTACCACGCGCTATTTCCATTATGCTCATTAATGTATATTCAGATGTACAATTTCAACAACTAATACATTGATAATCAAACATGGTATGAAGTTATAATGGCCTACGATTGTTATCAAGATCAATGGATTCTGTGAGAGAAGATGAGAATTCTCTAGTCATTTCATTTCCCAATTCAAATAGCAAAAAGACTTCCTCAAGAAAAATATTTCAAGAAGATGTTGTAGCAAACCAGTAACTACAAGCCTGCAGCCATATGTTGCACCTTACTATATCTACCACCTGGCTTCCCATAGCAATCACAGATCATTTGAATGACAAAATACCACATAGTTATTGTAAATCATCTATTTAAGATAGATACTACTTGGTAACAAATGCCAATGATTTAGCATAATTAAGAAGAAAAACTTTCCAACTGTGAAAAAACATAGCTAGAAGGTTTGCATCATGATATTACAAGTATTTCTAGCAAACTCTATAGAAATAGAGCGTCCCCTATTTTCTGTCATACTAAACATATTACTATCATTAGATGTTATCATGTTAAAACTGCCAGTTGGTCTAGCACAATTGATATCATTATCAACATCATCCTACCACATTTCATGCATAATGTAATTAGTAGAGATGAAACAATACAGCTATAAAAATTCCATACATGGTGCTCAGTTAAACCAGTAGATTCCCATGTGATTGTTTTGTGCAAGCTAAGACCAATGGGCCCTTACCCATAGACAACCTACAAATACTTGAATAAATCATTAAAGAATATAAACAAGATTCAACACCACTATGGTGATGTACTAAAACAAATCCAAAAAATACATCTTTACTAATTTATCAAAGATAAATCATTATATGATAAGAATGAGCACATCATATACTTCTCATATCTGATTTGTTCTATTTCCTTATGAGATGAATCACAGTTTATGTATTAGAGAAGTGTTAGCAAGGTAGATTCCTCCAACCCATCTCATATCATGTGCTTAGTTAACTAGAACTTAGTATGCAGGTATGTAATACTCTGGCTACAGTTAACTAAGAGCGCAGTCCAGTGGTGTGAAAGTTATTGCAATTGAACATGTTAGAGTGGGCATTGCCTGTAATCTTATTGGCATGAAGTTGCTTGTAGCCACATATGTGTGATACCAAGTTGGGTTTAACAAGGGAGTTTGGCTACCCAGGAATCTTGGTGAATGACATGATACTGAATGTGTTGGAGGCATGAGATAAGGGCACAAAGTTCTATTATGTTGTACTTCTAATTTTTCATATGCTGGAGTACTATGAGATTCCAATTAGTGAGCAATATGAATGTGGTAATACATGCAAACACATATTTTTCTTTGATTTCAACGTTGTACTCTACCTCTCCACTTGACATTGCCAACCATGGGAAGATGATGGAAAAATGGAAGAAGGCCCTTGTGTTGCAATGTGCTTGATATTACTACAGTTTACTAGAGCTTTTGATAGAGTTCCCTCGTGTTACTTTTAAGTTTATTGGAAGCTCTGCTATGCCATCTGCCTTGATGGAGGATGGAATTGCTAGCTCTCACAATTTCCTGTTGTCCTAGATGATTTGGATTGGGGTATAATGACTCTAAATGGATGGCACCCCAATTGATGCAACTATATTGTTGATCTACCCTATGTCAACCAATGGCCATGCACATAAAAATTTGGAGACATTCTTATTGCATACACATGAAAATTGGAGTCATTTGCATTGGGGAAAAGCACCTATAAAACTCCACAAATGTATTTGACGAAGTAGAGAATGAATGAATGAAAATACAAAGGTTCTATCAAATTGTGATCTATACATGCCTTAGTTTAATTAATTTTTGTCATTATGTGTTAACCATAGTAACAAGACTTGGACTTGGTGCGGACTTGGCAAGGGTGACTTGACTCGGGACTTGATGCCCGGACTTGGTGTAGACTCGACAAAATGGAAAACCCAAGAAATTTAGAGATTTTTAAGGATTTAAAACTTGTAATGTCATCCTATAAAAAGAGGAAAATTATGCCCTTAAATATTTACCTAGTTGTAATGTCATTCTACTATCTTTGCACATTTGACGTGCAAAGAGTTATCCTTATGTAGTAGGAAAGGCATCTATCTCATGGACTATTTGTTGTGTAATTCTTGACTTACCTTCCTCACTGTTTTCAAATCATGAGATGCTCTATAAGTACTTTATTTTTTCACCACATTCTTAAATCTTTTGATCTCAATTGTAGATTTATAGAAATAATCTGGTTCCTTGGCCTTGTGAGAGCTCCCTTTGTTCGAGATAAAAGAATTGTTCTTTTATTTGTTCTCCACATCTTGATATGACATTATTGAGTTGAACTCATAGAATGACCGACATCAAGTTTGTTATAAGTATGCTTGTCTTGCCAAAGAAAATCACTGTTGCACAACCCAATATCTCAACAGTAGGAAGCTTGCACATAATTACATTCATCATTGTCAACTTATAAGTCCCTAGTGTCAAAGTACAAACAAAACAAAGTACAAAGTATTTGAACAAGAAAATGAAATTTCATAGATAGCACTAAAAACATCATTTGGAAGGTACCCCAAAAGATATTGGGCATACAAAATGATCTAGAAATGAGGTAAAATTCTTCCAAGACTCACGAGCTAAATATACTTAGCAAGTACTCACCAAGCTTCTCACCTAGAAACTCATAGTTACTCACACATTCATGTGAAGAATTCATCAACTAGATGAATATATTAGTCGTAGCTTTGAACACTTGAAAATCCCTCAGTTTTTCACTTTTCTGCTGTTTATTGTTACACTTAGCTCTTGTAACACATTTTTAATCAATTTTAGTTGCCTTTAAGTCATCATTAAAGAATTTGAAGAATTTCTTAACTAGATTTCTAAGTTATGTGATCGGGTTTTTTATTTGTTCTATGCTTTTATTGTTTTTCCTTACTATTTGTTCTATTCTAGGGTTCAATCTTTCACTTTATAAAAGAGAAGTTCATTCATATTGATTGTACCTGATTGGTTATAGTGGAGTTTGGAGAGTATTTAATCATCCAAGTTTTCCCCCTTTTGGGTTTCTCTAGTCCAAATCTTGTGTTTTGTTTCTATTTATCTACTTACTTTTGCTTTGGTTTTGGTACTGTATTTTTCTTTTGCATTCAATTGAAAGATGTTTGGAGTAGCTAGAATTAGAAATCCATAATTGGTGAGTTGTTTAAGAATATCTAGAGTAGTTTATGGGTCAGATTTGCATCAAAACAGATTTCTTACTATCAGGTTTACAATTTATCCCAACTAAGACAGGTTGGGGCTTGATGACTTTCTAATAGTGTTCATAATGTCTGTAACTTTATTTTTAGATTTCTTGTGGATAATCTAAATAATGCTAATTTAAGAAATTTATGACTTTTCTTCTATTTAGAAAGTCAAATTTTCTTGAGGTTTGGGTATTAATAAGGAATTGCATGAAATTAGTTATAGAAAGAAGATCATTATAAAATGTACCTATTGGTCTTCACCTCCATTTGGTTGGACTAAAGTAAATTTTGATTGTGATTTGTTCACTTAAATTTAAACACTAGGATGTTTAAAGTAATGTATTTTTTTGGACAAATCAAGGACTAATATGGCAACTCAAGAACCACCACTTGTGGGTATATTTTCCTATACAGACGAGGAGATCCATAAATTGGATCATATTCTAGCTAATCCCACCACCACAGGGGTTTACAAGGATACGTGTGTGTCAATTCTAAATAGCTTAAAGAAGATTATACATAAATTTCACACCACAAATGCTTATTCTACTGACACTATAGCAACTATTCTTGCCGAGATGCAACACGAGATTAGTGGTGAGGTTTCTCTTGCAGTTGTTCAGTTGCAAGTCCCAAAAGATACCCTCAAAGAATTTTTTTTTCCATATTACGTTGGTAAATCCAAGGTTAAGGGATATCAGGTGACTCAATGTGTTGATCCTCAGATGCCCCCTTTGATATACCCATGCTTTCTTGCAGCATTTGGTCGTTATCCAAATAACGACCAAATTCCTTTATACTTTGCACAACAGTTGTATGATGAGGTTCATTTGGGCCTCAACATCAACTACTTGGACCTACCACAATATTATGGTCAGGGGCATGGTAGGGTTGCTGACAGGGAGGCTTTTCGTTGACCAAATCAACAACCTCAATCTTGTCAGAATTTGGTTGGGGAGAGATTTCCTACTATCTCCCCAACCCTAGCACCCATTGTAAAGTAAGTTGTCATTTCTTCCCAAAGGGAGGCAATTGACGGTGTTGGTGATATAGCTACTGTTGCATCTACGATATCTACTGATCATGTGGGGAGATATTTGATGAGTCATTTTGCACGATCTAGACCATTGGATCATGATATTGATCCTTATGCTATGGCGGGTGTCCTTTCACCCTCAGACATAGATGGTCTCAAAGGAGAGCAGATGCTTTGGAGTACGGCTCATTATTTGTCAGATGACCTATTGGAGGCATACGGTTTCATTTCGGCAGAGCTTGGGATCTTGATAAATGAGGTCAGAGGACATGTGAGTAGAGCTCGTTCACATCTAGGATCCATCCAAGCTACAGGTCCTTCACATCATTCTCATCACTTTGGCAACACTGCACATTTGTCAGATCCACCTACAGATCATTCAGCTGTTGGAGACAAGGGTACACCTACTGGTCCTTCTACAAGTGTTCGACATCATGCATCCCAGGGCTTAGATTTAGTTGAAGATCAATTGCAGATGGGATCGTCAAGTTTTTTGGATATGCTGGTACATGGAGAAATGTCATCAATGGCATCTCACCTAGTTAGTCCACTACACCTGTCAATACTGGAGCTAGCCAAGGAGACCTGTGATACAACCGAGTTGACAGATAGGGTCATTGTAGTAGATCCTGCACCACCTAATACAAAGGTATGTATGTGTGTACACACATGCACAATTTAAACTTGTTTAAATTTTAATATTACTTGTTTTACTTAAATGGTAGACAGTCCTAATGTACACATTTATGTTATATATGTATATTGTAGAGGGAGTTAGCTCATGTTACACCGAGTATGAGGACGAACCGTGTACGCAGGAATAATTTGGTTGATGTGACTAATGTTAGTGGATAGGTGAGTTTAAATTTTTAAATCATGTACCCATGTATATATATAATTTGTACACATGTATATAGATATTTAACATTATTCAATTTGGCATAATGTAATTATATTGTGTACATGTCTTGTACTATCTCCAGGGCTCGGTGCATCCATTAGAGCATGATTCTCACTCAGAGGGTTGCTCAATTCGGAGTCGGCATGACAACTCTGGTGGAGCCTAAGTTAATTTATAGTTAAACAAGTTGTTGGTACAAAATGCAATGTTTATTTTATGTTTTCACAATAGCTGCTCAAAATTTTGAATGAAACATGTTGGTAATTTATCTTGATTCTAACTCTTTGGCACATTTCTTTTTCTAGGCTCTATGTACGAGGAGTCATTCTTGGGTACAAAAGGTAAATTTGCTAAGATTCTACTTTTTATGTGTCTCTTGAGATTGCTTAAGGTATGTTCAAATAGTTTGCAAAAGTTTTCTATGATGGCCTAACTTCTTGAATAACTTGTGAAAACTTGAAATAAGTCATGATTACTTGGGATTAATGGCAGGTTTGTTGAGTGTAATGCTACTATGATATGATATGTTCAAATACCAATTTGTAATCACTACTCTTCCTAGTTTATATACATACATATTATATACCATATGCTTTGATACGAATGTGTACAACCTTCATGGTGCCATTAACTGAAAACTCATGAAATGCTTTACATCACTGACCTTTATGCTTGCATTGTATTATTTTTCCCCTGTGACTGCACTTTGTGGTCATTATCAACTCTTGATGTTCTTCCTCCTCTTCAATTTCATTGTATCCTTTCTTATCACCTTGCTTCACTTTGCAAAGACACAATTTTGATTTTGTAGACATTAATCCAATGAAAAAAAGGCTTGGATGCTATAGATGTTTCAAGTAAATAGTGTAACATCTTCAACTATCAAGGACCTTGATGAGATCGCAGTCATTAAAGAAGATTATCATTTGGACTGTACATTACATCACAGTCATGAAGAATGTCAAGGCTGACACAAAGACATTACCTTACCTTTTAGCCATTGGCCATTTAAAATGAAAAGAGTTTTCCTTTAAGCATATAATATATATGACTCATTCACCGTCTTTAACAGTCCATGACTGTCCTTATACTCTCATTGTTACCCTCATCAATTGTCTTTAGTTTTCCATGCATAAGGATTGACAACACCTTAATCAAGACTGTCTTGCATAGCTTCTACTGCTCAGATCATTGTAGACTGTCTTCTAACCTCTGATGATATGAGACAACCCTTGCTTAACTGCCTCTTTGGTATGTAGCCTCCATGAAACTAATTCCAAAGTCATCTTGCACAGTCCATTACCTTTTCACCGTGCTCTGTGTATGATTAGACTGTCATGTTGTTGCTTCCTTCGGTTGCCTTTATATGCATCATAAATAACCCTTTACACCTGGCGGAAGGGTTAAGATTTCAACTTCCTTATCTAATTCAACCTTCTTGGCCTTAGCATTGGAATGCTTCTCATTCATGAACATTGGTGAGGACTGTCCCTATATTCTCATGGAGATTGTCCTCTAATTGACAATAATGTATAATAGACAAACTCAGATCTACTAGCCGTTTCTTTAAACTACTCTTGGATATGCTTGTATTGCAAAGAATGTAACCCAATAATGATGACAACAGATGAAAAATCTTCATCTCCTTCCTCCTCTGATGTGTCTGTCATTTCTATTTCATTGTCTTGAATGGCCTTCAATATACTATCTTACTTCAACTTGAAACTACCGTCCCTTGATCACTATCATACACTTGAAATACTTGAATTTCATAGCTATGACCTTTCCTCTATATCCTTTTGATCTGCCAAAATAAAAGTCTTCCTTTTTTTTTTAAAGGATCCTACTACTATCAACAAGGAAACTCTTATGGTAAACCATAGTAAATCCCCTATTAAGATTGTGAAAAGCCTTGTCAAGAAAACAATAGTAACGTAGTCATAGGCCAATAATCACAGTCATCATGAGCTCTAGAAGTCAGTCTATAGAAGTGTACATAGTGTCTTATAAAGAACAACATTACAATGGTAAGGGAAACAATCTAGATGAAGAAAATGACCTTGGTAATCAAGCACATGGTAGCCAATGAAAAATATTGAAGAGGGCAGTCATATATAGGGTTTTAAGGAGACAAGTTGCTCTCACCATTGGATAGCTTGATAGAGCTTGGAAGGAAATATGGTGATCTTGAGAGTAATTTAGAAATGAAAAGACTCATAGGAAATATCAAATGCTATGTTTACTTGTGGATTTCTTGCTACCAAAGACCACATAGTGGACTCATTGTTCTTGATGCTAGCATGTTTTAGGTTGAACCAACAAAAAATATTCTAGATTTGATGAAAATTGGTTAAACGAACAAGGCAGTAGGTGTCACTGCACTTAATGATGTTTTGATCTAGTAGATCTAGCTGGAAGTGAAAGAGTAGACAAATAAGAGGTACAATCTATAGATGATAGTCTTAGGTAGTCCTAAAGTATAGTCAAAGGACAACATACTCAAATTTTTTGTGATGAAGATACTTCAAGTACTCAAGTGACATCACAAAAGGTCAATACACAATGATAAACACTGTTTTATCCATTTAAAATAGAATAACATGAAAGTCATAGAAAGGTGCAGTTCAAACTCAAAAGATTAGTATGAAAGAAAGTCCACAGTCTAAAAAAAAGTGACAATGCTCAAAAGAGGACAATGGTAGTTAAAAGTGGCATGTTGAATGAAATTATTGTTGGTTAAAGGTTTAAGTTTACAATACAGGGAACACATATTTCATGTTAATCTACAAATGAGTGCATCATTGGCTCACAAAGTGATAGTGAAGAAAGCCCTATAAAATGTCAAAAACCTTATCAAAGCTTGTGTAGTTCAACACAAATTTTTGAATATAAACTCAATTTTTTATGTTTCATTCATTAACTTGATTTATGCGGGACTGAAGCAGTGAATTTTTCATAGTGACATGGTTTATGAATGGAATTTTTCTTTGAGCTTTCCTCTATATCCTTTTGATCAACCAAGAACCTCTTGAATAGTTGTCATCAATTTATTCATCATATCAAGTTTTTAGATGATACTGCTTGACAATTTTTTATCTGGTTACCAGGTGTTGATTAGCTTCTTGTGGATAAAATACTAGATCCATCGTATCTTAGCCGAGAAGAGTCTACATTCAAGAACCTCAAAAGAATCTTGGATAATTATGGACCTTAGTCAAGTGCTTGGGTTGGTGAAGCTGGTGGAGCTTATAAGAGTGGACACAATTTGGTCACTAATGCTTGTCTTTAGCTTTTGGTAAGCTTGTCTTTTGTGAAACTTCAATTTGTTTACTCCAGATTTTGTACAAACCATGCACTTTTAGCTTTCACTATTAATTTTATAGACTTGGTGGATTTTGATTCTATTGTTTTTTGTCATGGATGCAGTGTTTTCTCCTACCGCCAAAAGTGTGGCCACTCAAGCAGAGAGATCAATGTAGGAAAATGTTCTTGGTTAAAAAGCAAGCACCTTATACAAACCTAGTGCCCTCCATTCTGTTGCATGGAACATCAACACACAACAGGATTCAGTGATCCTACCCACTATTCTAGTTCTCTTTCAGACTCTGATCATGTTAATGCGTATATGACGCAAACTGTTGGTTCCTACATTTATCTATGTATGAAAGGAAAAACTGTTGTTCACTAGCCATCTTTTGAAGAAACAACTATCTTTCTTGTTGTTCTTTGAACTTTGTTTAAAGTCATATTTGACATGTAAGAGCTTATGATATGTATGTTACAAAAATCTGACTTATTACTTTGTAATTTTGGCCTTGCCTTGGTATTTTTTGGCTGCCATTTTGTAACTTTAATCTATGTGATTGACTGAGATAGACAAAGGAAAATTGAATTTATTTTCTAGATTACTTGCATTGAACTATTGGTCTTCCATCTGAGTCATATTCAAGTCTGTTGGAAGATTGAGGCCCATTTGAATTATGTCATTATTTTTTCTTAGATTTTGGGCATTGTGGTTGGCACATTATTTGTTTGTGAAGTCAGTATTACATACACTATTTCATCTCACTGGTTTTTTATTTGAAGATTGATAAGCCATACTTCAAGACTGTGAATCTACAAATTCCACAGTTAATATTTAGTAAAAATAAAGTGCCAGTACCATATAATGTATGATTCTAACAATTCTAATGAATAGGGCATTTTGTTTACGAGGATCAATAATACATAAGTTGAAACCACAACAAAATGTTTACTTTTGCACATTAAGAATTAATTTTGGTTCATAAATCATAGCTTAGAATAACTCCATATTAGCATATCTAATGAATATCTTTAGAAAACTGTGTGCAAATATCAAGCGTATATATATCAATAATTGGCTATGCATAAAATCAAATTTAAAGGACCCAACTCACTAGAGTTAATACAACGTATCGTGCAATCGCCCATACACAATATCTAGCACTAAATGTATATTCAAAACTTTTATTCTCATGCTACCTAATAGCTCACTTCTTCCAAGAGTATCTCATATAATTCAAGCAAATTGACTCAAGAACTCATTGACAGTGAGGTCTTTTACATCTGGATACAACTCACTGCCTTCCACACCAACATATCTGATTTCAAAATTAGTTTGATCCCCTTTCACATATATGCTGTGAAAGATACCCAAAAAGATATTCCCCAAAAAAATTGTCTCTGCAATGCCAACAAGTACATGAGTTGTTAATTTTACTTTTCATGGTGAATCTCAATATTAAAAAAAAAACAAATCTCTACCATTCAAAACAAATCTGCTTCTGCTTTGGTTTACATGGTACACTAATACCATCAAAAGTAATAAGAAAATGTTGTTGCCTGGCTTGAAACAACAATCGAAAACAAGTAAATCCACCTTGATAGGTCTACATAGTAGTTTGGCATAAAGGACATCAAATAATCTTATTTACCAGAATTACAACACCCCTTGCAGCAATTATGAAAATGTTAGCACAAGAGACTGTACCAGGGCACACTTTCTCTAGAGCCTCAAAGAGTTTATGTTGGATAGTGCATCCTTCTCTCCAGCCATGTTGGAGGTCTTATCCAGAAGCAGAGAACCATCACATCCCTACAAAAAACAACATAATATACATAGTTATATATCAGCTATGTATAGTTCCATTAATAAGCTTATAATCCCCTCTATAGCTTTGATTTTTCACTTAAACACAGATTATGTTTGCAAGTCACAACCTCATTAAGAAAAACTCCAAATAGAATAAACTTATGAATTTAGGGGTGCCCTAAACAATCATCTAAACAAGCAAATACTCTCTGATAAGTTCAAGCATTTTTACTAAGGCCTAAAGTACATTAAAAAGTATCTCTATCTCACATTAACTGAACAATCATGATATTGTAGGCGTAAAACAAAAGCAACATTTCTGGGTTCTCTTTTCATGGCCATCTCCATCGCAGACCTCACCACAACTTCTGTCATGGGGCAGCTAGCTCTATAAAATCCTTTGTATAACTCCTACTGCATTTGATGCCTATTTTCATCATCCACAAGAAAGGAAGTTACTATTATACAAAAAATGATCAGTATAGCTATTATACAAAATCTTGAGACCATAATATACTTAATTGAATGAGATTTTAAACTTAAAGTAACATATACATGATAATATATTTGTTTTGTTGACAAATAAGATGGAATGAACTTGAAGAAAAATTCAATTTAATATAGTTTGGAGTCATACAATTTGTGTAAATTGTTCAAGTACACCTATGACACATCATGTTATTCAAACCAATTCAAGTGGTTCAGCTCGCTCTTCAATAACATGTAATATTCTTTGATGTTCATCACTATCTAGTCTCCACTTATGACGTCCACGTGCACGTGGAACTGGATGAAGGGATAGGGCAGTAGCAACTACTAGGTGGCTATATTGATATACTTTGTTCTCAAGTTGATAATCAATAAAATGAATCCCATGCTGAACAATTTTGACTTGTTTCAGATATGTCCCTTGCACTACAACTGAACCTGTGGGAACCAACATTCAAAAGTAAGACATAACATTTAGAAGGTCAATACGAGTAACAAATTCAAAATATATACATTCAATAGATAAATCTTGCAAGAGCATCTATTTATTTTGTCAAACCTGTGGGGAACGACATTCCATCACTCGTTTCTGATTCTACTAGCTTCCACCTCTCTCTTGTGCAACACAATAGATAATAACTAACACCTTCTATGTTTCCAGCCTCTGCTATGACTGCAAAAATATCTCCTGCACCAAATTTACATGGAAAATTTGTAAAAAAAGGAGTTCCACTATCATTTAAGTATATATAAATTTACTTAAAATAAGTAGCAAAAAATTATTAAACGATTAAGTTACAAATTTACAAAAGCTCGTACATGTACGATATAAATATATACACATACATACCCTTTTTAATTAGTCCTGAAATATGGTCATAATCAATTGAAATCAAAGGAATGTCTTCAAAGCTTTCATCTTCATCTTCATTGTATGTGTCACTAACATCTAGTGGCACCAAATTCCATCCACTGACATATCCTTGTTGTTGGTTGTTGCATTCATCATAGTTTTCTAAAATGTAGTCATAACAAAAACATGAGTAATCCCTAGTCTGCAATGTCCACGGGAAACTATTTGTACTCATGACAGAATGCAAAGATCTTGTTTTCTCTACCCTCTTGCATCCATGCATTGATCTTCTATCCACACCTACAAAAATTAATTTTGCATTAAAAAATCATAATTTAATATAAATATATTCAAACTAAAATAAATAAACTTGAATGTACACATATATGTATATTTAAAGATTTAAATATAAACAAAAACATACCTGATATCTCCCAAAACACTCTATGTGGAATGGATCGGTTGTTTGTTGAAGATGTGCCAACCTCATTTGATGCAAAGTGTTTCTGACACCATTCAACAACATCATGCACATCTTTTATAGGATCTCCTTCATAATTCAGTTGATGCTTTCTTAGAGCATGTTTGATGCAAGCTCCTGCACCATCATGTTCACCCTTTCCGTGTCCACTCTCAAAGAAGCTCCAAACATGTGGTATGTTGTCATTTTGATGATATCTACAAAGTGCATAAAATGGCCTTGAAGATTTAAATTGTGAAGCACATCCATCTGACCATACAAAATGCTTTTCAATTTTGACACCCCTGATTGCCAAATATTCAAAAAAATTCTTGAAGCAATGTTGTAAAAATAGAGTGTCGTGCTCTTTGTCATCACTAATATAGAAGTGATATTCTTTCTTAATGACTCGTTCCTCAGATGTACTATCAACACCATCCAAATCCATTTGTGCATGTCGATAACACACATGCACCATAATAGTGATCTGCTCTGAAAAATAATATTGTGATTGAATCTCTTTTTGATGTACAAAAGAGTAATTCTCTGCAAAGTCAACTACTGATAACACTGTTCCAAGTGGGAATGTATCTCTTAATGTCTAAAACTGTTGTGCTTGCCACTTAGAAAAGAAAGCATGTTGTATATATGGTTGTATCAATTTACGGAACTTTTCCATAAATGTTCCAATAGGTATCTCCTCTTCTACATAATCTAACCTTGTTGATTCTTTGCCACTTTTGGTATGAAACTTGATATACTTGTAACTCTTGCAATTTACCAACTTTTTCAGGTCGGTATCTTCATCTCTCAAAGGCATTTTAGCCAAATTTCCACATGTTTCACAGTGTCCTTGTATGCAACTTATTTGATTGGTTGCATTATCATCATTTGATTTATCACATAGGATGGATGCTATGAACTGACTTGCTTGTCTAGGAGGCGCATTCTGAATACCATCACTTTCTTCTCTAATCTTTCAGAACACTTGATAGTAGAGATCAAATTCAATATGATAACGACAACAACAAGTTTCAAAAACCTTGTTTGTTTTCACATAGTATGGCTTTAACCTTTGAAACGTTGTTTGCCCAATCTTTATATGTGGATTTGAATTACAAAACATTACATACATCTCATGTTGTGTTATGTCTAGCCAATGTTTTATATGTAATTCATTATTATTGGGCCCAATCCTGTGTCTGATAACATCTCTACTATTTGATGAAGGATGGGTATGATCATTCCAAAAGGTTGAGATGAAGTTCCTAAAAACATCTTGAATCCTGTCAGATCGAGGAGCTCTACACATAATTTCCCAATTGCCTTATGAGGTACTATCATCAAGAATCTTTCTCCTTTTGACATATTGTGTCAATGTCTTTCTGCTGAAACCAATCTCGGTTGAAAGTGAAGAGATTTGTCTTTTTTTGGCCATTTTTTCACTTAAAATTGATGTCAACATGACTCTTCTTGAAATTGCCTTATCTGCTGATCGAGACTGTTTCCCAATGGACCCCAAACCTTTTTTCAAATTTTCAACAATGTCTTTTTGTAAGTGTGAACCTTTCCTCTTTTTTGTACTTGTATCTACACCCAACAATTGTAATGGCTCTTGTAGCTCATTACTTAGAAGTACAATTGATAATAGTTGGGCTTGATCGAGTGTATCAAGGTTATTGAAATGAGCAATTATTTTCTTTGCAATTTTGTTCATTGACCTCCTACTACTATTTCTAGGTTGTTCAACATAAAACTTCAATTTTTCCATATCCATTTGAAGTAAATGATCTAAATTTCTAGAAGAATTTTTTCTCTTCACCTCTTTAGCTATATTCATATGCTCATCCATGATGGTATCCCGAAGTGATCCTGACCCCTCTCCAATATTCATTCCTTGCACTTGGGCCTCCTCCCTAACATCAACTATATGTTCTTTAGCGTCATTTGCTCCAGTATCTAAATTTGGCTCGACTTCTACTTCAGTTTCTGTATGTTGATCCCCTACACAAAAACACATAGAATAAAATTAACATATGGAACTTAAAGGATGATTTTAATTGATCACTAGGTGGATCTTGACTATGATAAATTAAGCTGTAGTTTTTAAAATATACATAGTCTTGCAAGAAAAGAATGAGACTGGGTTGCTTAGGATAACTATGAAGCATAAAATTTTGTTTTATCTTTAAGATCTAATACTTAACTCTATTCTTAAGAGAGATTATAATTGGTCCAAGTACAATGGCAGTTCTAAGGGAAAAATTTGCAAGGTAGATTATGGTTCTCATGACCAAAGGAGCAGCCATTTGAAGGACAACATTGAAGAAAATAACCGTGATCATCCATAGGGAACAACAAACCAGGGTGACAAAGACAAATGTATTGGAGGTGACAAGGTACCAAAGTACTTCAGGTCATGGAGGGAATTATAATCTTAGTTGCAATTTGTTTTTCAAGATTGGAGGTTTCACTGCATTGATGCAACATCATAAACTCTTGGTATTGTAATGATACAATTAGCGATTCACATCAATCTAGAGAAATCATTGACATGGAATAAAGAATACACTAGTGTGAATGGCAAGGAGAACTAAAGACTTCTTTGCTATATGTCAGTGATAAAGACAAGGTACAACTGAGACTAACATGTCAACAAATCATGACTATAGACTTACCAAGCCTGACTCAAACTTTGATCTAGGATTCCTGACCACGTCTAAACACACTGCATTTGAATGGGAAAATATCATGAGTGCATGGACTTATGGGGATTTGTCTCTATGAAAAGTATATGACATAAAATATTAACTAAAACATGCATTAGAATCTCAACATGCGAAGGCAGAAACCATACAAGACTCATAATTGAAAATAACCTAGTTGAAATTTCAGAAGCAAGACTATTCTTTCAAGTGAATACCATCCATACTTTCAAATGTGTAAGTTATGACCTATCACAATTGATGATATAATCAATCCAAAATTCAAGATTGTATAAATTTCCATGCTCCTTTTTTTAAGGGAAACTCCTTTGGACTGATACACAATCAAATTTCAATATAGTCCTGACTTAAACATTTCTTTTTAAAGCCTAATTGGTCTAATTTGCAGCAATATAGTCCTGACTTAAACATTTATTTTTAAAGCAACATATGTTGGGTTTTAGATATGATTTAAAACCATTAAAGGGGTATCCAAATTACTAACCACAGCCATAGAAGAAGGTTTATACTGAGAGTTGTGTTTGAAAGTTTTGAATTGAATGGCTGCTAGGAGTTAGATAAGTCAAGAAACGGGTTAGTGTGTCATCGAGTCCACAACTCTTCCTACTAGCTCCTATCCCTATTTCTAAATGGATTCATAAATGAATGTGTGTACATTACTTATTGGATCTCTATTTTCCTGTCAATTAAAATGCTAATTAGGTGTTATACAAGAAAATACAATATTGCTTAGAATGGATCATAGGAAGAATTGTGTGCTAAACTCTATGTTTTTTATGTGCAGACCTGATTCATAGAGGCATGATTTGCTTCTATGTGCTAATGCCAGACCATTCCATACCCTTGGTTGTGGCATGCAGGACAACCATATCTTAAGAACATTTGGTAGTTATGGTGTGTGATATTGATATGGATTTTTCTACTTGTTATGATCTCAAGATTGTCATCACAAGTATATCTTAATCTAAATACACATGAAATCAATTATTAAAATTAATCATATTCAATCAATCTCATAAACCAAATGCTATTTAGGTTCATAAATCACAAGGTCCTTAGGATTTTCATCCCTTCACTAGTTCAGGCAAAAATTTAGGAATGCTGGGATGTTACAGAAAACCTGCATTCTTCTATCAACATGTCTGTGGCAATGGATTGGACCATACAATGCATGTTATTGTGTGACCATCTCTGGTGAGAGTTAGGGATGGTCTTATGTATACTTTAGCAGCATGAATTTTCTTGCCCATTTCATCACTTTTTGATCCTATTAATGAAGGTTCCTTCATGCAAATGGCTAACAGATTGGTTCCTATCACCTGATATATTTCTGCAGATCCCTGTGAATTTCTATCTCCAATTTTTTAGCAGTCTGTGGAGGACAACCCATCTTAGATTTTCTTTTTTTTAATCACCATATCCACCTTTGGAAGCAGGGGCTCTACTATTTCTAGAGGAACCTTGACCAGGGGAGGGTTGTCCTCTAGTTTATATTTTGTCTCCATGTTGAGAGAATATTTCAATATTCTTACATCTTATGCTTTCCAACCATCCAGCTTTCTAGATACTAGAATTGATATTTCTGCATGAAACCAAGCTTCTCCCCTCTTTCATTTACATGGGGTTTCATCTCCATGGATGGACTAAAAGATATAGAATTATTGATTAATGAATTTGCAGAAAACTAACGGAACCAGCAGAGAAAGAGCTGTTGAACAAACCAGCTAGCAATGAACACAAGCCAGCCACAAGATCATCAAATGAACCTAATAAAGTCTAAAATAGAGCCTATCACAGAAAACCACATGAAAAGCAGAATTCTACAGGTAAGATTGTTGTTCAGGATACAAGACTGAAAAATAATATTTCTATGCAAATTATAAACTGGGCTTTGAAATGTAAAAAATGATCGATATTCTCAGTGACAAGATTGACGTTCCTAAAAGTCCTCACAGCATCTTGAGTTGTTTTGAAAGAGTGATTAAATTTTCAACCCTTCGTAGGAAATGTGGTTGTACAGGACAGGTAGAATTTGAGGCTGGAAAATGGCTCTTGTGGCCAAATCAAGGGGAGCTTTTGGGCTATATCTAGCACAGATGCATTGCAATATGAATCTGATACATGCTGAGATATATCTTTAAGATTCAAGGTTACAATCCCTCTATTATTATAATTCTTGCTGGACTGTATCGTGTACCCATCAGGTTGTGATGCAAATATATAATCAAAGTTTGATTTTTAATGTTGGTTGCATGCTTTATATTTGCCCCATTTTTATTATTATTAAGAGTTACATATCTATAAAGATGTTGGCTATTAATATTCCCCAGACATCCATATAACACCACTTGCAACATAAGTCTGATGTTGGCTTAGAATGGATTATAGGAAGAATTGTGTGCTAAACTCTATGTTTCTTATGTGCAGACCTGATTCATAGATAGTTTGTTCACTAAAGTTATTTTCCCTCCAACAAACAACAACACAAAAGACAATGTTGATCAGTAAGTGTTGTCCAAATGATTTCCAAGATTCATATTGAAGGCACAACAAAGAGCGTCATAATGGTCAAGCTCAATGTTTCCACAATAAATTATCAACAACATAGATAGTTGGGGCGTGAAGGCACTATTATAATTCTGATCAATTATCATATTTAATGTGACAAACTCTACCTCCTTTGAGTGTAGCATTGGACTTGGTACTTCATAGAAGCTTCCATAGATAGGGAACATGCCTACCACATAATAGTGGATAGTATAATGTCATGATTCACTACAGAATTGTTGATCCTACATAGCTAAAGGATCATAGATTCTACAAACACCACCAAATAATGACTGTCATTCAGTAATCAGGCCTATTTAGACTTCTTAAGACTGTCCTCTCCTATCTATTTTGTCATGCAATATCAAAGGACCCTCCTAGACCTTAAACATAGTTTTAATGGCATGAAATACAATTCAACATATGATTCTTGAAAGGTTGTTGCAATCATTAACCATAGGAAACTCTAAAATGCACTATACACAACCTTGTCTATGACTGTAACAAGTCTGCCATACAGGACAATGGCATAAAAAGGTCTAAAGCTTTCAGAGTTTTTATAAACCCTAGCTTAAAAAAGTGTCTTAGAAATCCTTGACACCATATACAAACATATTCACCTATCAAGAATGCCAACTCCTTCATCAAATTACTCAAACCCTTACTGTTATCTATCATCCCCAGTCTAGAATCTGTTGTACCCCAAAATTAAAATTTTTGTTACACTTAGACATTTTGAAGGAATGAGTAAAAGTCTTGTTAAATCAGTCAAAAAGGTCAAATTTTGGGTGTAAATGTCTTGCATGAGGGGTCAAAACACAAAATTTTCAATTTCTGACGATCTGGGTTTGCTCAGAGCAGCTTAACCTACAAAACCCAGATCTCAGTTTTTCATCCCTAAATTTTAGGAAAATTGCTATTTTTAGAAATTTTCTAAAATTAGTAACGTTTTCTAGGTTTCTTAAGAAATGGATACTGGCAAAACTTTCTAAAAATATAAAGTTTCTAAAAATAGAATTTTGGTCTGATAGGGCCCGAACTAATTTTGATTAGTTCAAAGTACATCCACATCAGGCTGGTTCAGTCAGAATCTCAAAATAATCAGTTTTGCCCTACTGGGTCTATTCTACTTTTTTAGAAGCATATCAGGAGCTCCGAGGTCATCAATGAAGGTCATCTAGCTGCTAGGTGTCAGATTCAACATTCAAAGCATTCAGTAGAAGGCGAGTTGGCAAGCCGTCACGGAGAACGAGGAAGAAAGTGAAAAATGTTGAAAAGTTTCTAACACTGGTGACTATGGGCGCCCCTGGTGAAGAAGGGCGCCCATATTTTTAGGGCATCAGAAGATGAAATTAGGGTTTATGCCTCTAGTCAAAGTTGCTCGATTCTCTGTCAGCTTCGCAACAGATCCAACAGTGCAGTCAACGGATCATCCAGTCAACCAGAATTCAACACTGAATAGGGAAGATCCGCACAGAGGTCAGAACGAGGAAAGTTGAAAATTATCAAAAATTGACTAAGTGTTAGTAAAGTGGGCGCCCCTGGTGAAGAAGGGAACCCAAGTTTTCAGGGGGTCTATCAGATGAATTTGTAGATGAGTGTCTAATATGATTTCTTCACGGTTGATCCAGCTTTCAAACGAGATACTCAGCATGCCTATTGGAGGTCGCAGTCACTAGATCTGAAGCACCGAACAGAGGGTCCGACGAAGGTTATGAATGAAGATTCAAAAGTAAACACAAAAAAATGAAAAAATAAACTAAGTCTGGTGGAAGTGGGCGCTCCCAATCAAGATGGGTGCCCAAACTTATGAGGGCCTGAATTTCACTTTTTGACAAAATCTCTCCCAGAGAACCCCCTCCAAAATCCTCCCAGCTTCGCGACAAGCCCAACGGTCAGTCAATCCAAGCTCCGGATCACCAGATCAAGCGAGATCATCTATAGAATTGAAGGGATGAAGAAATAAAAAAAATGGTTAAGTTTGCTTAAGATGGGCGCCCCTGGAGAGAAAGGGCGCCCAAGATTTTGAGCTCTGAGATGATGGAATTCGTCAATGAAGCATCTAAGATCATCTCGTCGATTTCAGCCAAGCTATCTAGTGAACTTGTCAGCCAGTCAATTAGATCAATGTAGCTCTCAGAATCAAGATTTCATCAAAAGATAAAAGGGAATGAAGGAATTGAAAATCATAAAAAAATGGCTAACACTGTGAAAGTTCGGAGCCCCTGGAGGAAATGGGCTCCCATGAATTTGAAGGTCAAAATGAAGTTTTCTGTCAAAGGCGCCTCCAAAACAATCTTCTCAAAATCAGTCAGGCTACGCAATGAATCATCCAGCTCGTTCATCAGATCAGCTGAACATCCAAAAATCAGGATCAAACCAGGGGTCAAAATGGAAGAAAAGTTGAAAATTCCTAAAAATGGTTAAGTCTGGAAAAGGTTGGCGCCTGCAACCAAGAAGGGCACCCAACTTTCAATGCCTTAGTAGAATTTTCAAAACTTCAAAGATGGCAAGAGAAAGATGAATGTCCAAATTCATTGAACAAGCTGGTTTTAGGGTTTGAAGATTAAAGCAAAAGAAAGCAAAGTTGTTTCAAGCCCTAAATCTATTTAAGACATCTCTTCCATTCAGTTTTCATCATTTTTGCAGGTGGCGTCCAAAGAAGAGAAGTGGAGCAGCAACTTTGAGGATTTATTTCAAGATTCAAGAACTCAAGGTTGCTGACTTTTATAAATAATTTTCAGACCAGCAACATAAAACCTTGCTTTTTCATGCTTTTTCATCCAGAAGATCAAATTTTTGAAGGAGAAGGTCAAAGATTTCAATTTTCAGCCTTCTGGGTCTGCTCAACTCGTTCTTCTGAAGAATATTTCAAGAAATTTTCATCAAGTTGCAGCAGTTGCTTTTTCCTTGCATGTTAGTGAAATCTTTAGAGTTTGCAAATTTTGATCATTTAGGTCCTCTCAAATCAGTCTTCTGAAGAAAACCCATATCACAACTTTTTCAAGAAAATTTCAAATTCTAGGGTTGGCTGCTTTTTCGATTAGCCATCAGTGTTTTTCATATCTGATCAACTGGGTCCATTTCTAATTGTATTCTGAACAAAACCCAGGTGCCAGCTTTTTTCGGTGAAAAATTGAAGAAATTAGGGTTTGCTGCTTTTTCAGTCAAAATTCAAGATTTTCAAAAACGGACGATCTGGGTTGTCTTGCAATAAAATTATGAGCAAAACCCATATCTTAGAAAAATTTCCAAAAAATTGTCTGTTTGAGGCCGAAAAACCAACATTCTAAAAATAGAAAGTTGCTCAAAGCTTGTCTGAACATAGGTGAGTTTACAGTCATTTTTCAAGGTTTCCAATATGGAGTACACTCCCCTCGAGTTTAAGACCAAATCAACACTATGTCAAAACTTCATCATCTTAGCTGAAGAACAAGAGAAGGTGTGATATGAGAAAAAGGAAAGGTATTATAAAAGAGTTGTGCAATACTCTTCTGTTGGAAATCAGGTGAAGTGTCAGAAGTATAAAGTTGTAGAGCCGCCAAGTTATCAAATTTGTGAGTCATCTTTTGGGGCAGCGATGTTTTTCAAGAACAAAACTCATAAAATAGCCAAAGAAGTGAAGGATTCTCTAAGTTTGATCACAGAAGGCGAGGAGATCTTGGAGAATCAAAATATTGCTTTAAGACAGTATCAATGCACCGAACCGGGACACAATCTCTAACTTCCTAGCGGATGTGATTGAGATTTAAAGCGGCTTTCATCTAGAAGCTTTCTTTCCCACTTTCTTTCTATTCTTGGAATGATCCTTATCCATTCTTTGAGAAGAGAAAGAAGATAAGATGTAATAGTTGGCATTTCCCGCTTTTTCTGCTTTCTTAGGTGTTAGATGTTATCTTCTTTCTAGATTTAGTAATAAAGCTTGCTTGCTGAGCAAGCCCTAGATTGTGAAAGCAAGGAGATTTTAGGGTTCCCTACTCCTCTGCTTGTCTATAAATAAGAGCCTTTGCTCATTAGTTTCTTTAACCATGCTAGTGATAACAAAACGCTGAGCCTATTTTTCCTTCTATTTGTTATTCAAGTGTCGTTCAATTGTGTTGTGATAGCAAATTGTTGAGCCTCTTTAGCCAACAAGGAGTTAGTGTGATTGATGTTTCTATTGTGTAAGAATAAGATTGCAAGCCTCTTTAGCTGCAATTTCTATTCCGGCATGTTAGAAGTGAGTTTTGTTCCGTGTTCGAGCAATAAAATCATGAGCCTCCTTTGCCTTGATATAAAATCTCTGATTTCCGTTATTGGTGTTTTACTTTTATGATCTTGATTTCAACTTACATTGAAGTGTGTAGATGTTCGTTGAGAAAGAGTTTATCGAAGTATTTTGTCAGAAAATCTACCTTTTTCATTTCTAGTTTCTCTTGCTCTGCTTATTACTTGAGAAGTTAGAAATGTCTTTAGTTTAAGTTAGTCGTAGTTGAAGTTCTTAAATCAGAAAATCTGAGCTGCGACGTTTGTGTTTTATAAACCTTGTGCTCTAGATGATAAAAAAGATAGGCAACTTAGTTCTTAGTTTACTTTCTTTCAACACCATCAGCAAGAGGGAGCTTCCCCTCCTAATTTGAAGAGCAGTTCATCTGTGCATAGCTGTCCGTTTCAAATATGCATTCCAGAGGTGCGAATTTAAACGCCATCAGAATCATACAAAATCCAGCCTAGAGCATCATGGAATGATAAACAAACTTAATCCTTTGGGTCTACAACTTTGCAACATGAAAGTACACAAACATATGCTTTATTTCACCAAATTTTAGATTTTTTCCCACCGTACAAAATAATGAATTCAACAATTTTAAATGCTTATTGTTTACCCTCATATGATTTCAGGCAGTCTTCAATAAAAATGCTATAACTTTTGACTTTCTCAATGAAATGAAACAAAACAAAGACCGAATTAAAATAGATTCAAACCTCTACCACATCCAACAAATCTCAGGCCCATTAGTGGTCCGTACATGCCGTACCATCTCAAAGAACAGTGAAAATAGGTGTTAAAAGTAGGGTTCTTTATTAATTCTCCTTCTCAAATTCAATACATCTTCATCCACACCAATTTACATAAGGTATACCACAATTTGGATCCTAAACATCTGCATAAGGTATTCAACAAATTGTATATTATGCAGTGATAAACTCACTTGAAGTAAAGGAATTTGGAGGTCATAAGATGCCAAGAGATTAACAAGATCAACTAGTTAGTAAAAAAAGATCTGCACTAACTCTTTATTGAATTCTGGACTCGTCTTTTTTTTTTTTTCACATCATAATTTCAAATTAGAGAATTTCAGATTTAAATTTTCTGTGTCCATTTGTAACAACAACCTTTAATGATTATTCCACATGTATATATATGAGTCTTCTTACAATCTTTACCCAAAAGCCATATTTGGTGGAAATTTTCTCATAATCTCTGCTCAATTTACATAAAAGATGGATGTTCTGTATTAATATAAATGTTGTGTTATTGTATTTAATCGCATTTTTTCAGTCTAATCCTTGAGGGGGCATTACATAGGATGGTGGTGTTTGTGAGAAAGACACATGATATTTTGTCAAAATCTAGTGAGAATAAATGGATCTAAAGGCATACTCTAATTCCTCGTGAGGTCGATGACTGGATAGGGTCACTTCTCGGAAAGCTTGGCTCGCCGCCAGGATTGATCGGGCCGGTTCTTCGTTTCGCTCGACGGAGGATATTTGCGCACTGCTATTTTAGCGCTCTTGGCGTAAGCAGGGGACTACCGCTATTTTAGCAGCCTGGTCATGGCGGCATCGAATCACGCCGAAGTCCGCCGACGACGGATCGTAAGAACGCGTTAGAATAAGGGAGATATTAATATTTGATCGATGGATTAAATATTTACCAATTAACGCTTATAATATAAAGTTATAATTTAATATTATAACTTGCGACTTCTTCAAGGTGTCAACATTAGAAGGCCAAAAGGATTATTAAAATATTTAAAAATATTCAGTTGAGGACTATTGAAATATTAGAATATTAAAACGTGAATATTTCATTAAAACCCTATTTTCAAGGGAATCGCACTTTTCAGTGTATTTGAGGGTTTGCCTTGGGAATTGAGCCCATTATGAGATTATTGAGTTTGATATTGATCAATTTTTGGTCTGAGCCTGAGACTTAGGGTTTCACGTTCGATTCCTTGGAGAACGAGCCATCTCCAGCGGAAAGCAATTCAGAGAGTGTGCAATATCACTCGATCTATTGCCTACAGAGGTTTTCTTACTCAGAGGAAACTACAGAGCTTCAGAGAAATTCACATCTTCAGTTGTTGTCAGTTGATTGCATTCAGAGTCCATCAAATAACATGGCGTACCAGTTGCAGAGCACCAGACAGTGATTTGGAAGAGGCCGTACCATATTTATTTCTGATTTCTGACAGGCCGTACCTCTGTCAGGGCCGTACTTCTGTCATAAAGTCGACTTCATCAAATAAAATCAACGCCTCTGTCATAGGGTTCCAGCTTGCTCTGAAGGAGGCGCCCATACCAGTTGATCAACCTATGCACGCCAGAAGGAAGGAAAGAGATCACATTTATTTCTGCTGTATGGATTTGTACCTTCAGCCGTACCAGAAAACCAGGTTCTTTTCCCAATAAAAATTCTTCTTTTATTCATTGCTTCTTCTGGGTATCATTGTAATCACTTGAAAAGTTGAATAAAGGTTACTGGTGTTGTTAGTATTGTATTTCCAGAGCTATTTGATTTTTAGAGAATTTATTAGCATTTATTGTCAAAATCGTACCTTCTCATTATTGCTTCAAAAACACAAAAAAATCTCAAAAACCTAAAAACGTCAGAAAAACTTGAAATATCGCAGCAAGAATGGGGAAACCAGGGTTTCTACAGTTGGTATCGTGAGCTGATCCCGCCATCCCAGGGTTTGGCCATCACATACCGTGAGGAATTTGACACATACAGGTATTATACACGCAGACGTGCCTTGATTGAAAGGCAACGCAGTTTGAGCAGACAGCCAAATATCATGGCTGACAGGAATGATAGGGCTGACAGGACAGATATACCGAGGACAGAGATCCCACAGAACAACCGAGATCAGGATGATCCCGAGGTCTTACTCGCACTCAGAGATCTTCGTGGCAGGATAAACGTAGACGCATGATGTATTACGCGAAAATGCGGCACAGTAATCGCAGAGATTAGGGACTTCGAGGAGACCGCCACCACATCGTGATGATGACAGGAGTGATGCTGGGTCACGGAGAGCACCTAGGACAGTGTCACGGACAGCTGATAGGCCTACAAGGCCTACGTTCACGAGACAGGAGCCCGATGAGGCTATGCCAGAGGAGGACCGGGATGATTTGTTTGCTGATAACCTTATGGCAGCAAACGAGGAGTGGGAGTTGATACCTCCTGCAGTTAGAGAACGGATCACTTTTGACCGTTTTATCACACAGAGGCGTGAACACAATAGGGCTCGTCAGGATTGGAGACCCCGACAGCAGAATAATGACCTCAAACATGCAACTAACAGGTTGAATCTGGTGATGTTGGATGGTAGTGGGAAGATGACAGCCCAAGCTTGGATTAGCAAGCTTGATACATTCCTTACCTTGCGTCCGATGGCTGAGAGAGATGCTATCCGTTACGCTACACTGCACCTCGAGGGAGTAGCTTATGACTGGTGGCATCACGGTATGGTGACGCTACATCATGATAGGATCACTTCATATCAGGAGTTCGTAGACAGGCTGGTTGAGAGATTTGATAGGAAGGATCCGGAGACTTACTTCAGAGATTTGGCACAGTTGAGGCAGAGTGGCAATCTCGAGACATACATCAACGACTTTCAGAGACTTTCCGTCATGGTTCCGAGCATATCTGAGAGGCGGTTGGTAGTTCTCTTTATGGAGGGTTTGTCAGAACCACTTAAAGGCTGGATAAAAGCCTTTGACCCTCCATCATTACAGGAGGCGATGAGGAAGGCACGTAACATGGAGTTCGCAGCCCCGGCAAATAAATTTAACTCCAGAGGTTCTTCATCGTTCCGAGACAACAAGGGCTTTAATAAAAACAATGACAAATCTGATTATAACAAAAACAAATCAGATTATAGAAACGATTCGAAGGGTAAATCAGCCTTCCCACCCTTGGATCGTGAGGCGCTGAATGACCTTCGCAGGAAAAAGTTATGCTTTTACTGCAAGGGACCGTATGATGCCAATCACGATTGCCCTCTAAGACCTAAGGGCAAGGCGAATCGTGTTATGTGGGCATACTATGAAGACTCAGAATCAGAAAATTCAGAGCAGCCTGAGCATTCAGATGATTCAGAGTCAGAAACTCCAGAGCATAGAGCAGAGGTAGAGCCCGAGCTTCAGATACAGGAGGGCAGATTGTCTAGCATTCAGCAGGAGGGTTCTTTCCGGCTCCGTGGTGTATTAGCAGGTCAGAGGGTCATTACCCTATTGGATACAGGAGCTACGCATAATTTCATTGATGCTAGGTTCGTTGAGAAACGAGGGCTTATCACCGAGGAGTTTGAGGGCATCAGAGTCAAAGTGGCAGATGGGTACACTTTGAGATGCGAACGCATGATTAGAGATCTTCCATTACGCTTGAACAACTATGAGTTCAAGGCAGATTACTATGTTGTCAATATGGGAGACATCGATTTAGTATTGGGAATGAAGTGGTTGCACTCACTGGAGGAGGTCACACTTCGTCTCAAGGATATGGAAATACGTTTTGAGGTCGACGGGAAGACTCACATTCTAAAGGCAATACGGGACAGCGACCTTAAAACAATTTCTTTTCGCCGAATGGAGCGGCTCATGCGTCATGACATGGTAGAGTGGGCTGCCGAGTGTCATTTAGCACCTTTACAGGAGGGACAGCAGAAGACAGAGTATCATCCGGACATTCAGAAGATCAGAGTCAAGCATGATAAGGTGTTCAGTGATATTCCGCCAGGTAGACCTCCAGATAGAGGGATAGAGCATATTATTGAGCTCGAGGAGGGTGCAAAACCCATCATGATAACTCCTTACAGGCATCCGAAAAGATTGAAGGATGAGATCGAGAAGACCATAAAGGAGTTATTGGCTATGGGTCACATTAGACCTAGTAAGTCGCCGTTCGCTTCTTCTGTTGTATTGGTGAAGAAGAAGGATGGAACGTTGCGCATGTGCATTGATTACAGGGTCCTGAATAAGCGGACAATCAAAAACAGATACCCGATACCGAGGATAGATGAGTTGATTGATGAGCTTCATGGGGCATGTTATTTTACAAAGATTGATTTACGGTCGGGTTATCACCAG
>VDFB02098142.1:0-13491 GCA_007258455.2 Sequoia sempervirens | reverse complement strand
TCATGTTGATTATTTGATTGGTGGACGGTGTTGTTGATGTGGTGGTTGGTCCTTGAGAAACCATGCTTTTTGATGTTATGGGGGTGTTTGATGATGTTGCAATAGCTTGTGCGTTTGTCATTTGTTGTTGTGATATCAACGAAATTTTTTTGAGTGTTTAGCATGATGCTTTGATTGATATTTGGGATAGCATTTTGATTGATATTTGGTAGAGGGGGAAGCCCTAAACCAAGGAGTGGTGTGGATGATAATGGAAATGGTGGGAGAGGTGGAAATGTAAGGGGTGTTAGTTGTTGTGTGGTGTTGAATATACCCCCTGATCCAAAAATATCCCCCTCTTCTTGTGAATTTGTGAGAAAAGGTGTTTGAGGTGTTGTGTGAAAAAAGTGATGATGATGGATCATGATGGAAGGTAAGAGGAACATTTTTGTGTAATGGGTTTGGGAGTATGTTTTGTTCCAAGGTGGTGTTTGCATCCAAGTTTTGATTATTAACAAGGGGGTGTGCTTGAAGAGCATTGAGGAATGCATTTCCCTTTTTAATGTTGGGTTGGGTTGGAGCAAAAGATGTCATGATTTGCGAAATGTTTTGTGTGATGTTTTGAGATGGGGGTGTAGATGAAATGGGAATGGTGGATGATATTGGAGGAAAATATGTCTCCACTATAGTAATCACATCAAAATCTAAAGGTAACTTGACCCCTTGTTTTGCTAGCTCAAGCATGTATAACGAAGGGTTGAGCCTCATCATGATGTTGATGATTCTATGGTTGTCCATATTTTGGAGCATTTCAGTCATTTCTTTGTGAGACATTCCAACTTGGTAAGATCCTCTCCTTGGTTTTCTTCTTGTGGATTTTGTGACAATGAGAGGGTCAAAGGATTACTTGATTCGGTGGGATTCATTTATGTGTTTGTTTGGCTAAGATCACTTCAAGCAAGTGTTTCTTTGTTGGCTTTCATACTCTTCTTGTATTGAGATCTAGTTAGAACCATAAAACAAGGATCAATTTTCAAGAATATGGGAGATGAATCTCTGACTTTGATCAATCTTATTTTATACCCAGCAGAATCATTTAGATTGCCCTGAGGATCAAAGGTGATGATGTAAAATATGAATGATGTGGATACATCTTTTGGTAAATCTTGAAGGATATACTGACTGGGACTTTGTGATATGTTGCAGATTTTTATTTTGGTTGATTTTGGATTGGGATTTTTTCCTTGATTTTAATTTGAATTTTGAACAAAATACCTTTAAGATGTTGGATGATGATCTATATGGATAGATTTTGATCAAGGATGATGATTTTACCGTGCAAGGAGAAGGATGCATCTACCCACACCTATCCAAACAAGATGATAGTTTCACTAAGCATATGAAGGAAGGATTTATTCTCACACACAAGATAAAAATATGAGTTTGATAAACTCACCAAGCACATGAAAATACTGCATCTACAAATGCCTAGCCAAAGGTGTTTTTTTGATAATGTTTTCAAGGATTTAGTCTCAATGATTTTTTGATGATTTTTGATTTTTCCACAAAGCCTAGCATTTAGGATGATTTCTGCGATTTCTCAAAAGGTATGATGAGATGATTTTGTTTTAAGAGCCTTGGGGGTGGGTGAAAAGATTTATTTTTTTGATCCCCAGATGAACTTAAAACGAATACCTCTGCTTGTCCGGGACTTGCAGCATGCAAAATGCTTCCTAAAGCCATTATTTGTATGGAAAAAAAAAAGTTTTCCTCCTAGTGCCAAATGTTAACCCTTTCCCAGTACCTACAAAATAATTAACAAACAAGGAATTACAAGCTAAGACAAGGATTCTGCTTAAAATCCATTTAATAAACATTCAAACTAGGAAGAAAATATTAAAGAACACAATGGAAAATGATAAACAAAAGATTGAATCCTAATTAGAGCAAAACCCCATCCCATGGGGAATTGGTGCCAATTTGATTTGAAAATTGGCCCTTTCCCAATTCCTAAGATGCAAGCTTCGAATGTTGAAGAGATTGATCCACTTTTTCTTATGAAGGATGAGAGCTCCAAGCCAAAATCTGCAAAAACCTAGCTATGACTCAATGATAATGGATGAAATTCAATAGATATTTGAGCATGGTAACTTTTCCTAGATTGTGGATGGTAAAATGAGGATATGAGCATTTTATTTATAGGATTTCAAGATGGATGAATGCCCAAATTTGAGCAATGTGGGACTAACATTCATCCAATGGCATGATGCCACTTGTTAAGCTATGAATGGATGGAGGATGTGCAAGATTTGGGGTCTGTGCCAATAAATGCATAATTTTGAATATAAAATTTGTTGAAATGACATGCAAGAGGGAAGGGGAAATGCAATAAATTCCACTTGGTTCAAGGAAAAGGACATGTAAGATTAATTTATTGCCTTGTTGAATGTACATGTTGACTTGGAATTTTTGAATTCAAATTGAGTGAATATTCCAAAAGATGCCTTGTGAGGAAAATAGTGATTTAATAAGTGAATTAAATCTATTTTAATGTGCAACTTGCATTATCTAGAGGATGGGACATAAGATGGGATCAAATCAATCAAGGATTAATTAATTTAATGAGAAGGTTTAGATGATGTGACCTATTTGACTCAAATTTATGGATTTATTTAAATTGAATAAGAGAGGAATATGTTAAGAGGCTAATTAAATAAGGATTTTGATTTATTTAATTAAAAGGAATGATGTTAGATTAAATCAAATAAGGTTTTAATTTATTTAATTTAATGGATAGAGTTTACATATTTAATCAAATAAAATTGATTATTTAAATAAAGAGGGATAATTATATCAGATGGATTGATTTAATTAACAGAAGAGATTCAATTAATCAGATAAAATGATTTATTCAATTAAGGGATGAAAGTTGATGAATTTAATCAGATAAGGAGATTTGATTAAATGGTTAGACCGAGGAATGGTTCAGGAAGAAACAATGTTAGTAAGTCAGGATCAGATGGACAATGTCAATTGGTACATTTTATGTGTCTACACTAGCCAACCTTATCCTAGCTTCGCCCTCAGATGATGAGGATACTAAGGATAGTGTTTTAGAGGATTTTAAGGATCTTGACTTTGTATGGAATGTTGAAAGTCCTTTCACCCAAAATTATGGTAAGAAAACTTGGTAAGGTAAACCCTTGCCCAAGAATCCTAGTGTTGTCAAAAACCCTAGTAGCTTTGTTCCGAAAGCTAAAAACCCCAGTTGCTCTAGTTAGAACGTCAAGCCCACTCAAAAAGAGTCCCCTTCTAATAAATTAGTCTCTTATTCTGAGGATTCCTAGGAGGAACTCTTAGAGGCCTCTATTGTGGGCCAAAACTCTTACTTTTCCTTCCTTGCTTTCGACAAAGATAATAGGTTGAAATTCCCCAAAGACCTAAACCCTGACAACCAATATTTTAAGCCTGATTGTGAGTCTCCTTGGGATATATTGGCTATTTATAGGAATGGTGCTATGGATTACTTTAGAATAATGAAATGGGCCTTCCATGAAATTAAATACATTAATCATAGAAATAAAGCCTTTAACGACAAGCTGGAGGATTTGGAAGGTAAAGTTAGCTCACTTATTACTACTGAATGTTGAACAAAGGAGGATAGAATGCGAATGGAGTTCAAGGATAATGTAGGTAAATTCAAATGCCTAGAAGATGAAATAGGTAAAATGAAAAATACAATGAAAAATATTATGGAGCATAATCATAGAATGACGAAACATAATGCCATAATTATTAGTGCAGTGTCTAAGAAACTAGAGAATTCACATCAAGGTTCTCTGGTTGTGGATCTAGTTGTGGATAAGGACAAGAACAATACTTAGGATGCTGGTATTTCTAAGTTGATGAGAGCCAGTATGAAGAGGAAGACTCCTCCTACACCCTAGATGGTTCAGGTCTTGAAGAAGGGCACTGAGGAAATGCACAATCTTGAAATTGAGGTTGTTGAAGCTCTTAAGTTCTTAGGTCAGTTGGGGGTTTCTTGTTTTTTTTTTGGTTGGTATTTTTTTGGTAGCCCTTGCTAGCCTTAGGTTGGTTGATGTTGTGTTTCTTGGGATTTATTTTTCTACAACCTCTTTGTCTCTAGTGACTTTATTTCTTATTCATTTTTTCTATAAACTATGTGGTTATGGGTCCTGTAAAACCCATTTTTTCCTTTATAAAAAAAAAGACTTTAAGGTCAACATTGAAGATACCTAAATGTCTTAATGCAATGAAAAATCTCAAAAAGGAAAACACAAGACAATAATTTTTTAATGATATAAATAAGGATATAGGTATAGATAGACAAAATATCATAATACATTTGTTTCCTTTACATATCCTTATAACAATGGGAAGAACAAGTGTCACCCAAAGAAAACTAACAGACATAAATAAAAATCAAGTCACACAACATGGGAGATGATATCATGTGCAAGAAAATACAAAAAAGTACAACACATGTGAGTTAGTCTAAAGAAAATTGTCCACATACCAATCTTGCTCATTGTAAATAAAAGATAGAAAATATGCTAAAGAAAATGAAACAACTGTTATAAAATAAATATCACCAAGTTTAAAAGATGGTGGATCATTGTTAAAAATAGGATATCGTGGTTGGGCCCCCATTTCAATTCATCTATTTAGAAAATATAAGGTCTAGTTCGTTATAATTTCCTTTTTTCTTTTCTATCTTATCTTCTTCTTCTTCACTATACAAATTTATCACAATAGACTATTTATGATAAATATTATCATGAGTAATTTCATTCATATGATACTTTAATTATTTTCTTGGACTATGATAAGTAAGTTTAAATTGCATGGTTCGGTGAGGGTGGTAGTGTTGAGTCAAGTGAAGACAAGGATGGATGGGAGGGACACAACTCAATAGAGCTAGTTTGGATTAGTGGTTGGTCATTAGGTAATTTTTAATTCCTTTTATATAGTTTGTGAGTGATGGTAGGACATCTACATTTATGATCCTTTGCACCTCTTTTTCTTCTCACATGGGTTGCAGCTTGGGAAGGGTTGATAGAGGGATTCCCCATCATAGGTATCTTTTCTTCCTTTCAATGAAGAATTCAATGGACCACTGTAGGTTGGGAAACCAATATTTTCTTAGGTATATAGTCTATCTTTTCCTTTTGAAGCACAAAGTTAATTATGTGATTTTCTCTTGGTCATTTATAGGATATCAGAGGTGGAACCACAACATACATATTAGGTGGATTAGGGAGGATACTTGATTTTGAATAGGTTTAGCTGCTAACATAGGGGTAGGAGAGATATCCATTAAGGTTAGTAGATTGGGGAGCCTCAAGTGTGATATTAATAATAGATAATTCAACTATAATATTATGATATAAAGGGTTTCAGGTCCCTTCAAAACCTATTTTTATCTATTAATAAAAAGATAATAAATATTATCTTCATGCATAATCATATTTATATTACATTCATCCCTTAAATTTTTGCATCATTTTCCATCTTTCATTTAATTTTCTTTCTTTATCTTTTGTTAGTTTGAGAGATCATGCATGTAGTTTGCACATGGATAAGATCTAGAGGTGACATAAATCAATAAGTCATTTCACCTTTCTTCTTATTTTCCATTTCTTACTCGACAAGGGCATATCATCATTATCATCCTCATATTTTCTATTTTTTCTTCTCAAATACTTGTATTTTCTTTGAAGCATTGTCACTTCATACATTATAACCTCTCATACTATGGTAAGCTCATTTCCCATTGTTAAACATTTCAAGTGATAGGACTTCAAAGAATCCTTCACTAACTTGGCTACCCTCTTCAGAAAGATAAATTTTTACAATATTAAACTCCCCATTACAATTTTTCTATCTTCCACTAATCTATCTAGACCTCATTTTGTAGAACCAACAAGATTATATGTATCTACACATATTTCAAAATTGTAAAGCTAGATATGAGTTAATAGTAATCCATGACTATTTTTTATCAATAGCCATAATAATGTTTTTGATATATAATTAGAACCAACAACTTATTTTTGGGAACAAGACAGGCTCCTTAGTCTTTAAAGATTAAGCATACTTGAAAGATCTAAAACATTAAAAAATGAAAATTTTAATTCCCCTAGGGAAAACTTCTTTGAGATGTTATTTAAATAGAGTTAAATAAAGAAAAATAATAAAATGATGGTCCCCTAATAATTGAAAAAATGAGACACCAATAGATGAGGAACTTAGGCTTTCCTTGAAATTTTTAATGTGGAAAAGTTAATAAATAGTCCTCATTAAAGAATCATGTAAGGTTAATCTAGATATAAATACTAATTAGATGACGGGCTATTTGTGTGAACATTGGTTGGAATTTTTGTTAGCCTCCCTATTTTTTAAAATTTTGGTGGTAGGGAAAAAGGTGATGGATGGGTTATAACTTTGGTCAGAATTTTTCTTAGCCTCCCAGTTTTTTAGCCTTCCAAAGGCTATGAAAAATGTGGCATTTTTCATAGCGCGTGGATAGAGAAGGATATGGAAAATAAACATTGGTTTGTGTCAACATTAATTGTTGTATGCTTTGTGTGTACTAGCGATGGTCATAATAACAACTATCATTTAATGCCTCAAGGAACAAAATGAATGTCTAAGAAATTTTCAATAAGGAATTGTTTGGTGTCAGTTTGTTGCTATACCTGCTATGAGAGTCGTGACCGAATAGGGTAAGCTTCTGTGAAGGTGCAAGCTGGATTAAGCTTCTTGTAGCTTCTACAAAGGTGGGTGGAGGTTATTTTGTGTTTTTTGCATGGGTGGATGGTTGGAAATGCAAAGGAAAAGTGTTTCCTATGATAATATTTTTCCCATTTTTGTGTAGGAAAGTTGATGAGAAGAGGTGTGTTTGAAGCAAGTGGGAAGAGGTGCATGTTGAAGAAACCCTTGGTGGTATTGTTTAATTTGTGGTTTGAGGTCTGTTCCAGGCTATATTGTTTTACTTTTCATAAGGTACTGTTGATTTTTTCAAATTTTGATAAGTTGTTGCTAAGAAAATATAATATAGTTTCTAAGAATGAAATCTTGTCTCATTTATGGTTCGTGTTTTGTGTGTATGGTTTTGCATGGATTTGATACTATGATTTTTTATGGGTTTCTATTTATGGTTTCCATTCTCTAGATATGTTTGGAGGCTTGGAGAAACAAGGCATCCTAGAGAAAGCTAGCATAAAGAGGCTTGTTTGAAACAAGCAGGAAGAGGTGCATATCAAAAGAAACATTTTCCATATTGTTTCAATTGTGGCTCGTCATTTTTGGCAGACAATTTTGTATTATCTGTGATAAGGTTCTATTGATTGCTTCTAATTTTGATAAGGTTTTCTTGAGAAAAGACTATTGTTTGTGAAAATGACTATTGTTTGTTTTAAGGTTCGTGTTTTGTGTCTATGGTTGTGCATGGGTTCATAGCTATCATTTTTAGTGTTTTGTAAGATTTTCCATCTGAGTTTGTCTTCAAAGTAATATTGTTTGATTTATGGCTTCTATTTTGTGGTTATGGTTGCAATGGAATAAAATATTCAATCCTATACATTTTTTGTTAGCTTCCATTGGGAATTTTTTATTATATTTCTCTTGCTTAAGCTATATTGTTTCATTTTGGAGAAGGTGTTGTTGAAAAGGCTATATTGTTTCAATTTTTGAGGAGCTTCTATTCAGAAAGGAGTGTTGTTTGTATGGGTTTGTTATTGTTAATTTTCATTTGGTTTCTCTTTAATATTTGTGTTGTTTGGGTGTGTTTGCAACAAAATAAAAGTGTTGAATTTATGCAATTTTTGTCGATTGTTATTGCATAGCTTGGGCTATATTGTGTCATTTTTTATAAGGTTCTATTCAAAAGGCTATATTGATTCAAGTTTTGATAAGGTGTTGTTGAGGAAAGACTATATTGCTTGTTAAAAGAAATATTGTTTCATTTTTGGTTGCGTTATGTGGCTATCATTTGGCATGGATTTTGTGGATATGATTTTGTGGGTTTCTGTGTCTGGGTTGTTGTTGAAACCAATGTTGGTTGATTTGTAGCTTTTTTTGTGGTTATCAATGGAATAGAATGAAATAGTTAATGTTATACACTCCATCTTTAGTTACATTAAGTATTTATTATTATTGTTCTCTATGTTAGGCTATATTGTATTATTTTTGATAAGGTGTTGTTGAAAAGGCTGTATTTTTCCAATTTTTTATAAAGTTTTGTTTAGAAATGAGTATATTTTTTGATGGGTTTGTCACTGCTAATTTTTGAGAAGGTGTTGTTGAGAAGGCTATATTGTTTGATTTATGAAAAGGTGATGTTAAAAAGGCTATATTGTTCGCATTTTGGATAGGGTTGTGCTAAAAAAGGAGTATATTTTTTAGATGGGTTTGTCACTGTTAAATTTAGAGAATGTGTTGTTGAGAAGGCTATATGGGTATGTGCAGGATCATGATGGGCCAAAAAGTGGCAATATGATGGGTATGTGGTTGATGAATTTTTTTTAACCCAAAATTTATGAAACAAAAAGGGTTTTTAAAGGAGATTCTCAGATTTCCACCAATATAAATTATGTTTTACTTTTGAATTTAATAAGTAATTATTATTCATTTTCTATTCAAATTATGACTAAAGTCTTGATTGATAGATTGATTGAAAAACATATATAGCTTTCAAATTATAACATTTTTTGAATCCAAAACATGTGTCACATTCTATGCTTCATACTATAGGATTAAAAAATCAATTTCACAAAGTTTTGACCAAGTTAAGGTGGTCAGACATACAAGTTTTTATATTTTTTAAAAGTTGTAATAAAAAATTAATAATTAATTATTTACATGGAAAAAATTACAAAAAAATATGCATCACATCAGGACATGAGTCCTCTACTTATATCTAAAATATTATCATTTTATTGTGGTTAGGGTGGTCACACATACACCTACTTCTTATTTGTTCCCTAAAATCTAAGTACTACTACATTGAAATTTCAAATTTTCACCAAATAGATTTCTTTTCTTTTAAAAAAACCTAGTAGTTTAGAAACTACATTCAATTTTCTAGAGATTCTATTAATACATATTTTTGAAATAATATAGATAACTTATTCAAATTTTTACATCAAGTTGCCTAACTCTGATTTTTCTAATTTTTGTTCCACTTAAGAGCCTGTTTTATCCATGATGATCCTGCACATACCCATATTGTTTCAATTTTTTGATAGGTTTTTGTTGAGAAATGAGTATATTTTAACTTCAGTTTGTTTCTGTGAATCTTTGTGGATTTCAATTTATGGCTTCTGTTTTGTGGATATGTTTGGAACAAAATAAAATTGTTGATGTTATGCACCATCCCCATTGGACAAGAACCATAGATAAAATAGAAATCGTCATTAACCTATGAAAAAAATAAGCATATCAAGCTATTGGAAAAACAAGGACAAACAACTGAGAAGGGGGGGTGAATCAGTTGTTACATAAATTTAAAATTTTCTCACTTATCTCGTCCAAATCTCATGACCAGTCTACAAACATCCCACATTAGCCATCTCTGAATTTTTCAAAGCACTCACCAAAGCTTCAATATACCTGATATTTCTTTCAACATCTTTGATCTCATTAGCAGTGGAGGGACCATTATGAGGAATGGTATATTGATCTCTAGTAATCTTCTAGATGGAATCACTAACACATCTTAAGTGACATTGCATCCTAACCTTCCATAGCGAATAATTAGTTCCATGAAATCTAGGACTATCCTTCTTGAATGTTTCCATCTCAGATCACCTCAAGCTATTAAAATTCTTCAGAGGAACTAGCTCTAATGCCAATTGTTGTCAAAAAAAGGACAAAGAACTGAGAGGGGAGGTGAATCAGTTGTTATAGAAATTTAAACTTTTCTCACTTACCTTAACCTAATATTAGATCTAATGAATACGCAATTAATCATGAACAATTAGCACATCAGAGAGATAAATAACACCAAGATTTTTTTGTGTGGAAACCCTATTGGGGAAAACCATGGTGGATGTTAGTCCACAAAAATATATTGTATTAGAAGTATAAGAAGAAATAATAAGATGAATGCACATGCATTCATGCACACTACCTAGAGCTCACTGCTCAATTACAAAAGAGGACTCACTGTCCAACAATAGGGTTTGGATTAAAATAATCCAAGATATGAACTAAGAAAATAGCTTCTTCACAAGCCTGATTATAGTTCCATTTAAGCTCAACACTTCTTCACACTTTGTTCAATCTTATTCACACTTCGCATAATCTTCTTCACACTCTACTCTGCAATTGGATGATATTCACACATACACACATAGGAACACACAAAGCATCTTGTTCGAAAATGAACTATTCACCCTTATATATCCACTATATTAAATTCCATCTTTACTTTGTCGTCCAACATAAATAAAATATATTTGCAATGTCGGCCCATATTTACAAATAAACTTCCAATACAAATCCACCAAGGTTGACTACAACATAGTGGAGACCCAAATTAACATCTCCAATGCGAGAATACATTAATTAATTTCACCTCAAAGATCCACAACACACTACCATCATCATGTCATCCAAGAACATGAAAAATTGAACATGCATAAAAAAAAATCTTTAGCCATGAGCTCTCTAAAACATGTGGACGTATGAAAAAGATAGAGAATTATCTAGAGACACCAAATAACACAAAGAAACAACAAAGAAGCATCTGCAACACCTAAAATAGCTAGAATTACACAAAATTAATTCAGAAATAGTGATAAAGACTAGAAAAACACTATTAGACCACAACATACTTAAAACTTCACATGGACCTCTAAAACTTCTGGTAGATGTTCTAGAAACTCTCAACAATAAACCCTTTAACCCACATGAGCTAATCTCCAATGTACAGAACAAGATACCTTCATGACCTCCATAGTTCCACTAGGAACCTAGAATACTTTCTTTTACAATTTTCTCAATATCCTTGACATATATAGTCTTCAATACACCAAATGCTAATAGTGTTGACATCAATGACAACCAGATATTAGAAACCATATCCACAACATCCAACACAAGCAACATATATGAATATTGTTTGCATCTGATTTCACATAGACACATGTTTGCACACAGGGATGAATAATGTGTCTCTAATTTCACAAACATACATATTTGTATATAGGCTAACTGAAATGAGCAAGAAAAAAACAAGGCCTACTATCCACCCTATGTTATGAAAAGAATAAGCAAAGCAACAAATATATATGGTTGGTGTCTACATCTAATTTGACATACTCACATATCCATAGTGGAGAAAAGAGGAATAAAACACTACAAAAAAAACACATACTTTTTTACATGCATATATCTGTGAGCAACATATTCTCACATATACATCAAACACATGGAATAGATGTATTTGGAGTTGCAAAATAAATTCCACATAAATGTATATGTCTCAAAAGTTAGTTTCACGTATATACACATTTTTTATTGTTCTTGAATAGTTGGGAAAATATTATTTCATCTATGATTTGCATGTAGTGGGTATGGGAGAAGGAATAAAAAACTCTATGTATATGCTTAGAAAAGAAAATCTATATAGACATATATGTATCGAAAGCTATGTGTAGAAAACACACATATATATCCATAGGTAGACCTCGAACATATGAATATTATTTGCATGAAATGTCAAAAAAGAACACATATGTGCATATGAAATATGAGAGTCCCCCAATTCTCGTTAAGGCACAATATTTTTGTAGATTGTTGATGGCTAGCTTGGGTTGCTTTTTTTCCTTTGTTTGTTACTGTGCAGTTTTTTGTGCTTTCCAACAATCAACAATACCTTGTGAAAAATAACATAGATTTTTTTAGAGATACTCAAGGAATGGTTCTCTTAATATGCATGTCTTCCCTCTCCCCTCCCCATTCCCTTCGACTACAACTCTTCCATTTTGTGCTCCTTTTGCAACCATCGAGCCATGAGAAAATCCACAAATTAACTTGCAATTGGCTTCACATAAACTCCACCGCCAATGATTGTACTTGCACCTTAATAGAAGCTTTCCCTCCATGCTCACAGCTATTATATATATGTACATATATGTATGTATATATATGTATATCTATATATATATATGTATATATGTATATATATGTGTGTGTTTATATTTGTACATCTATATATATGTGTATGTATGTATATATATATATGTATATATGTGTGTGTGTGTGTGTATGCATGTATATATATGTATTGTTTCAAATTATAATATGCTTCTGTTCAGGAAGGACTATATTTTTGGATGGGAATTCTAATGTTAATTTCTGAGGAGGTGATGTTGGGAATGCTATATTGTTTCATTTTTCCATAAGGTTCTATTGAGAAATGGATATATTTTTGGTTCGGTTTGTTACTATGAATCTTTGTGGGTTTTTCTATGTGGCTTGCATTTTGTGGCTATGTTTGGAACATAATAAAATTGTTAAAGTTATGAAACTTTTGTTGGTATTGTGATTTTTTGTGGGCTTCTTTTAATTTTTCCATAAGGTTTTGTTGAGAAATGGATATATTTTTGGTTCGGTTTGTTACCCTAATTATTTGTCAATTTTTTTATGTGGCTATGTTTGGAACGCAATGAAATTCTTAAAGTTATGTAATTATTTTTGGTATTGTGATTTTTTGTGGGCTTCTTTTAATGGATTATGTTTTTTGCTTATGTTTACAACATATTAAAATTTTAAAGATGGTGCAGATTTTGTTTATTGATGTTGGGTGGCTTGGGTTATATTCCTTCATTAGTTTTTTACTCTATATTTAAATGAAACAATATTGTTATCAACAATCAACTAGATGGACAAACCCACAAAACACTAGAAATCATAGTGACAAACCCATACAAAAATATCCCCACAAAAGCTTAACCATAAATTGAACAATATTAGTGTGAACAAACTATATAGTCTTTTTTCAACACAACCTTATAAAAAAGGTAACAATATAGCCTAAAATAATGCAACCTATATGACATTAACTATTTCATTACAACATATTTCTATATATGTATATATATAGGTATATATATGTATATATGTGCATATATATGCATATAAATATTTATATGTGTGTGTGTGTGTGTGTGTGTGTGTGTGTGTGTGTGTGTGTGTGTGTGTGCATATATATGTATGTATATGTATATGTATATATAATGTCCATAACATTGATTATTTTGTTGTGTTGCAACCATAGATGGTAAATAGAAGCCACAAATGAGACAATATAGCCTAAGGTGGACATCAACATCATGAATTACATAAAATTAACTATTTTATTCCATTGTAGCCATTGCCATAGAATACTGAAAATCATAGTTATAGGCCTATGCAAAACCTTTGGTGCAAAAGGGTGGTCCATATACAACTTATGTGTATACATATATATGTATATAAATATTT
>VDFB02098140.1:0-24490 GCA_007258455.2 Sequoia sempervirens | reverse complement strand
AACGATCCAGGAGACCTCTCCCAACCCAACATCAATAATTTAAAAGGTTCGTAATGAAGAGGACCAAAATTAAGCACGTGGGTCGAGATCAGATTTCAAATTTGAGCTCATTTAGATAGATTTAGGAGCATCCAAAGGTATAAGGCTGGGAAGTCATCCGAAGATGGCTATTTGGGATGACCAAGCAGAAATGGAGTTCTGGGGATGAAACTTCGGGGTCTGGGCCCCGGTGGGTCCAAGGGCGGCCAACAATTTTGCAATTTTGTGCGCTCGGGCCTGAGGCGCCGGGAAGTTGTCCAGCTTTCGCTATTCAGAGCAGCTATCACCGGATGGAAGTCCAGAAGGGGCGGCTCGGCAGACCGGACCCAACATGAGGGTCAGACAGAATTCTTCTGTAGATATGTGATCGGCGAGACATTGATCATCAGGGTGAAGTCATGGCAAACGCTTCATGTCTCACCGATCGGTGATAGGGAGAAGGAAAATCGGCATAAGGCCTTTCTTCGGCGTGAGGTCTCGCCGACTTCCTCAGGTCTCACCGACCACCACAGAACAAACAACCACGTCGACAAGAGATCCTTGTGGCAGAGAGATGTCTTGGCGAGATCCTTGGTCTTGCCGACCGACGGCAGAAAAAATGCACATCGGTGAGAACTCTTTCATCGATGTAATGTCTTAGCGAATCCGCAATGTCTTATCGACCGCCAAAAGGAGGACCGGACCTGACATGAGTGTCGAACGTTGGATTTTGATCTTGAGACTCACGGCGGTTGGGAAGGTGAAGCCTGAAGCTCGGGAAGGTGGGCAAGCTTTTCTATCTTTCAACGGCAGAGACGGGATGGAGTCCTGGATGGCAGAGCCTGACGCGGTCGAGGATGTTTGGAGTTCACGTCGGATTCCCAGTGGCGCGTGGAAGCCTAGGGCCCAGGAGGCGGAAGGCAGCCGAAGATTTTCCATTTTGAAATCTGTCATGTATACGAACAGCTGAGGAGAGGTCGGAGCCTGGAGGGCGGAGTTCTGCCAGAAGTTCAGAGTTAGGGGTGGCAGAATCCGAACAGAGTTCCAAAAGGTGGGCCCTGAGGCTCAGGTGGATAGGGAAACATCTCTGTTGGGAACAGTGGCAACTTCGCAGACTTTCAGACATAGAAGTCCAGCGGCTCGGGCCCAAAGATCCAAAATGTCAGCCAAATTTATGATCAAGTTTTCAGTTTTGACGGCGGGGGAAGGATGAAGGTTTGAAGATTCGGGCCCGAGGGGTCAAATTGTTGTTTTGGAAAAATGTTCATCGTTTTAGTTTTCGACTGCCAAGAGAGGACCCAGTCCTGGAGGGGATGAACACCCCTGAGTGAAGAACAGGCGCACCAAAGTGAAGCTCCGGATTGATCATGAAGGTACCCTCGAGGGTTTTCTCAAGTTTTTAAGACGGGTTTTGTTCGTTATATCATATTTCATCATTCACATGTCCTTTTGATCGTTATTGTTCATTTTAAGCCTTAGAAATCATGAAAACATTGTTCGGGAGGGTGAACGGAAAACCTACCTTGAACACTCGATGCAGGGAGGTGTGGAATCTACTCACGATCGACAAGTGACGGTGAGGGTGATGATCGACGAAGGCTTCGAAGACTGTGGGCTCCTATGGCAAGTTCTCTGATCACTCTCTGCAACACTGACAAGTGAGAACGATAGGTTTGGGCAAGATATTTATACCCCCACCACCATTAATGGCCTCATTAACTGCAAGTGCAGTGAACATTTGGGTTGGTGGATTTAAATTCATGGACGACGATGGGAGACCCGGGGTCCAGAGGCTGGGAGGGTGCAGGGCGGCCGACATTTGGAAATTTCAGTTCGAGGGTCGTCGGCGGCAAAGAGGAAGTTGGGGCCCAGAGGGCGGAGTTCCACCAGAGGTCCGTTGTCAAGAACGGCGAAACCTTCACAGAATTTCGGACGTGGAAGTCCAGAGGTTCGGGCCTGGAACGTTCGAAGGCAGCCAAAATCTCCTTGCAAATTTCTGGACGGCGATCACAGAGCTGGGACCCGGGGTCCAGGAAGACACAATGCATCCGCCATTCAAGACAGCAGACACGACAGGGAAACTTGGTCAGGGAAACTTGAAGGGGCGGGCCCGGCTGGGCCCAAGGCCGCTGGCAGAGGCAAATTGCCAGAGAGACCCCGCATGGCACCAAAACTTGACAAAACGAGCCAAGGGGAAGTACGGTCAACTTATGATGAAACTTTGGAGGAACACTAACCATTCGGGGTATAATAACAAGACACGCAAAATGAGGCGGCGACAAAAATGAGCCAGCAAGGCGAAAGAAAAGAGGGTCCCCGTTTCGAACGGGGCGTGTGTGCTGAGGGCACAATACTAATGTGATGTCATAGTTCACTTTGAGCTAAGAAACACCAAAACTAGCCCAATCATCATGAGATTTCTTGAAAACCTTGTCCTTATTTGGACATGAAGTTCTCACCCTATGGCTTTGATACCATGTAAGATTTTGATGCATAAGCATCTGGGTTCACGAGCAATCTTATGTCAACCAAAAATATTTCTTATTTTTATTTTCATTTTGCCTTAATTTTGTTATGTTGGTGTAGTTTCTTGAGTTGTTTAGGAGGTAAACTTCAAGTTGTATTTTTGACTAAGTCAAGAATTCATCTCATAGAGGAGTCCAAAGGATGCCTTCCAGTCAAGTTTGGTAGAATTTAGATCTAAAATGGAGGAGTTATAATTGATCAAAGGTTTTTCTGCCACCAAAAATTGAGGTGCCTAGTGCTCGGTTCATTCTAAAGCTCTAACAAAGCATAAGTTTAAATTTTCAAAAGTTCAAAGGAAAGAAAATATAATAAGGTATTTGGTATCTAGGTCCCTAATATAGTAGGAACCTCTGATGGTTTCCATGTTCTCTAAAATCCTCGATGAGATGGTTTATTCTCAATGCCCTAGACATCTTTGATGACTAAGTCCTTAGAGTTCCTAATGCTTTAGGAACCTTTGAAATGTTGTGAGATTCTTGGTTCTCATCCGTACGAGGACCCTTTACATACTTTAAATATTTCCCAATGGCATGAAGAGCTCAATGAAGCTAAGGATATTGGTTCCCACTCAAGGAAGAACCTCTGACAAGGAACCCACAAAATATTACTTAGTATCGGTTCCCAATTGGGACGAAACCTTTGACAAGGAACCTATAGAAATATGCTTGGTTTTTGTTCCTAAAGGATTCATAAGCTCTAATTAAGGTAAAATGAAAGAGTATAGTAAAATAATGGTTCTCAAGCAAGTAATAACCTTTGATTGAGGGTGGTTGGTTCCTAGTTCCTTCTAGGTTGAAAAGCTCTAATGAGGAACAAAGGATCCAATGAACAAAGTTAGAAGACAAAATTATGGGATGGAAGATGATGGTTGAACTACTTGGGGAGATGATTCAACTACTTTGGAACATGATATATGAAGGCGAGTGTAATTGATTTGGATGACAACTAGCTTAAGAAAGATCAAATCATAACAAAGAGCAATTGAAGAAGGTCAAAGGGCACATGACAAATTGTAATTTTGTACTCCTAATTGTTGTAGATAATAAAACAATTTAAATTGTTCCTATATTTGAACATTGGTTGTAATAATCGATTGAGGGGATGTGTGATTTGGTGTATCCCTAATCACAACAACACCGAGTGGTATTAGAGCCAAGTTCTAGTGAGAAGGGAAATGTCAAGAAGAGGTTATAGATATTTTTGTTGTAAGAGAAGAGTGAGTGCAAACTTACAATTGCATAAAACCTGAAGAGGAAATGGCGACGTAGAAAGGGTGTGGTTGCAAAGGAGGATCACCATGAGTTGGTGATGTAATGATTGTGAAAATGTTGAGAGGGATAATTGCTAGACTAGAGGCAATAGAAGAAACATAGAGAAGAGGGGTACATGTTGAGGATGTTAGTGAAGATGAAGAAGAAGAAGTGGTAGAGGGGTAGATGGATCAGTTAAAGGTGTATTAGATCAATGCAAAGAATGATTTTTGAAGGCTATAACCAAAATAAATAACAAACCAAGGATTGATCCTCCCAGTTATAATGGAAGTCTAAATCTCAAAGAGCTTACTGATTGGATATTTGAAATGGAGAAATAATTTGATTTTGAAAGAACTCAAGATGACATAAAGGTGAAATATGTAAACAAAACTGAAAGGACAAGCATCCATATGGTGAGATCATTTGCAAAAAGACCGACAAAGAGGGGGATAGGAAAAGATCAATTTTTGGGATAAAATGGTGAACAAAATAAAATATAATTCCTTGCTAGTATACTATCACATCAATTTGGTTTGAAAATTGCAAAATTTCAAACAGAGAGAATCTAATGTCAAATATTACACAAAATAATATCATGAATTGCACATAAGAGAGGAACATGTAGAAAATGAGTTTGAGCAAGTGTCAAGGTATGTAAATGCTTTGTGTTTATCTATAAAAGATGAAATAAGTCTTATTAGATTAAAAACTATAGAAGAAGCATATTAGTATGTGTAGACATGTAAATTATCCTAATTGATATCGTGCACTCAATTTTGATTAACTAACTTCATTTATGCCTTAATCAATCCCTCATCATCTTGGGATATCCATCCTAATCCTTGTGTTTCTTAACACTATCCTTGCATTTTTGTGTATCCTCAACAATGTTATCATCATTAATCCATCGATCTGATCAATCAACCTTAGCTTGGTTTTCAACCAAATCCAAAAAAAAAAATCACTAATATCATTACATGTATCCATATCCAAAACGTCAAAATCATGCAAAAATCCAAAATAATCCAAATCATATCAAAATCCAAAAACACTCATAAAAACATAAAACATCAAAAACATGCTATCCAAACTACGCCGTCTTTGAGCTTATATGTAGGCAAGGCTAATCTTTGATCATCCCCCGAGACACAAAAAACATTTAAATAACTTGGAAATCCAAAAATAGCCGCATAACATTTCAAAAACATCAAAAACATCCAAATATTTGAAAAAATCATCCATCCTATTTCACAATCACCCGAAATAAACCCCCACTCACAATAAAATAATCATCACCCTCAACCTTTGGTGAAATAGTCAAAAACAAGTCTAGCAGATTGAAAGTGAAAACTTAAGCGTCAAGGTCTCAAGTCTAGGTTAGTAGGTAAACAAGTTGGTCAACCCTTGGTACTAATAGCCCATCATCCAGTTTGTCCCAAATCATCTGATAACATCATCTCCTACGATGCATCCTTCCTACAATGGACATCAACATCAGGCATCACTGTAGTGTAGTCTTGGCTAACGATATTAAGAACATTAGCTTGTTTGTTTACTTGATATTTGTCTTTTGACTTATCTTATTGCACTCATTTCAATGACCTCTCGATGATGTCCAAACAAAGGGATTTAGAGAGAAAGGAATGGGGAAATGATCATTATCTTTTGTTTGTTGTGCTTGTTGGATATTCTTGTAATATAACCTCAGCGAATACTTAATTTATTAGGTATGATAAAAGGTGTTTTGGACAACTTGTTGACTATTACATTGTTAGGTTTTTCCTTTCTGTGTTTTGGTCTGAGATGTTCAAAATATTTGAAGTACATCCTAGTAAGGTTTTTGTATGTCAGGTGAGAAAAAGGATACTCCTATTTGATTGTCAAGTCAGAGTCCATCACACTAGACACAACGCCATCCTGGTTCTTTACACCTTGCTGCATCGTGCCTATGTGTGTTATCAAATATAAGGAAAGTAATCCCTTTTAAAAACCCAATTCCTCATAAGCAATATATCATCATCCATCTCTCATCATCTCTAATAAAGTCTCATAGTTCATGGACTTGTTGGATCCTCTTATCATCATCTCGTTTCTTCTTTCTTCTCTCTGCGTTAACATGGTACCATGACATTTGATCAAAATATCACCAATGCATCCATCCTACATCCACAAACCATCATCATGCTGCATATGATTCATATCATTCATAATAGGAAACACTGATCATCTCGCATGCATCACATTATCATCATTGCATAATATAGATTGGTTATTCTAAGCATCTTAAAACCATCTCATTTGTACCATCATCATAACCATCCATACATCCATCATGAACCTCTTTGTCACGAGATCAACCCTCAAATCAAACTTTTTGCTCGATCTCTCGAGGGGGTAGTGTACTAGTATACTTCTTTCTGCCGGGGCAATAGTGGGGCATCCGAAAAAATCAGATTTTTTTTGAACTTTCGATTTCAACAATGTTATTCTTTGAACCAACATAACAAATACATTGCTTCAAAGAGGGGAAAAATGTAGACACGTAAATTATCTTGATTGACATTGTGCACTCGATTCTGATTAACTAACTTCATTTATGCCTTAATCATTTATTTGCTAACCAATTAATTGAATAAATATTTATTTAATTAAGTCATCAAAATTCCAATTTGATTAAATAAATCAATTTTATTTAATCCTAATGCCATCTCTTTTAATTGAATAAATCAAATCTATTTAATTAAATTTCTAATATCTCCACATCCTCCCATTTGATTTAAATAAATCTAAATATCTAAATCAAATGTCAAATCAACTAACTTCCATTTAAAGTAATTAATCCTAATTAACTTCAAACACTAACCCTCCATTTCTCTAGTTTTTGCAAGTTGTGCATGTACATCAATTTATTTGATTTATTAATTCCTCTATTTTCATTAAAATTTGGCATATTCTTGGAATATTCCACTTATTTGAATTCTCCCTCCCAGAGGACTTTTGTTCTCCAATTTGGCATTAAAGGCTCTTACATGTCATTTTTCTTGAGCCACCTTGGCATTAACTTCACTTACATCGCCTCTTGAAAGTCATGTCTTCAAATTCAAATCCACCTACATGCATTTAATCTTGCACATTGTTCAAAATGTGCTCCATCTCCCTTCATTAGCATGTTGACAAGTGGCACCATGCCATTGGTTCAAATGTTAGTCCCACATTCCACCTATGCTTCACTCTTTATCCCTTCTTCATTATAAATAGAGGCCTTCTCTATTTGTTTTGCATCCACAATCCATGTAAGATCACTATACTCATTTGAATCCACAATCATCTACATTTTCACCCAAATTTTCATAGATTTCTCCATCATAGCTAGGTTATTGGCATTTTGCACCAAAGTCATCTTGTTCATCACACATCCATCATCAAGCTTATTAAGGAGTTGGGAAAGGGATACTTTCCACATCAAAGTAGCACCAATTCCCCCATGGGATGTTGGTTTGAGTATTGGAATAGGATTTCATTAGCTTGTATTTGTTATTTTGCTTTGATTTCAATGTTCTTGTATTTGAATGAATTTTATGGGGAATGCTTGTTTAGATTAGTTTATTGACTAACATTGGATTGTTTGTTCATGTTTTAGTAGGTCTAAGCTAAGCATCCACATTTTGGTGCTAGAAGGAGGGCATAAATCTCAAAATTAACACGTTGTTTTGGCCATTTCCATCATTTTTTCCGTTTTTTGTCTTTCCAAGTCAAATAGCGATGCTGGAGGAAATATCAATGCAAACAAAGTCTCTATTTTCCCAGAGTGATGCTGAATTTAGTAGAGTGACACTAAAATCCTAAAATAACAATGCAATCGTTCCAGTGTCGCTATATAGCGATGCTGCCTTTGTGTTCAAATGGCGCCTTTTTTCTTGCTTTTGCACTCAATCTTTTTTGATACGCACGGTAGAAATTTATATTGAAATAGAAGAAAATTTACAAGCGTCTGCAACGCAGGAGTAAGCATCCATAAGACACAGCCAGGCAAAATGCCAACCCAACCGAGACACAAAACCATGGTTTCTACAGTCCCAAAACATGCACCAAAGACAACCCACGAAAACAAAGGGGAAGAAGAGAAGGGTCGCAGACCGACCCGCAACCACCATAAAACCAGTTGCAAAAAATGGTGCAGAAGACCACCAAAAAACGGTAAGAAGCAACAAAAGACTTCAGACACAGAGCCATCCCTTACATGAAACCATTGACTTCCGCGAAACTAACAAAGCCCTCCAACCAGTCATTCCCTTCCGCCGGCACCAACTTTAATTTGCGCTTCAAGAACTCCACGGCCACGTCCGCAAGCGTTCTATGTCGCGACAGAGCAGGTCCTTTGAGGTCAAGAAGAAAAGGATACACTTTAACAGCTTCCTCCGAGTCCCATAAGAGGGATAAGTCAGCCGGACGCGGTATGCCTTTGCCTAAGAAGGCCGCCTTCAGAGTTTCTTCAAGACCACCGAGTAAGTCGGAGCGGAACAAGCGCACCATCATCTCCATTGCCACCTTCTTCGGAGTCTCCAAGTCCAGTAACGCTGCAAGAAAACGTGAGGAGACATGAGCGTTATCTCTGGCATACTCCCTTCTCTGCAGGTGTTCTTCACCCAGAATCATCTTAACCGCAACCAACGAGACCGGATCATCCTCCGACAGTATCCGTTTTAATCTCTGATCCGTGACTTCCCTGAAGGCAATCTGCCTCTCCGTAGCCACCAGAGAGACCGGAGTATCTACTCCGAAGCATTCCAAGCCTTCGAGCGAAACATGAATGGTGAATTTTGATTTTGTCGACCTCTCCATGAAAACTGCCGCACCCTGCACAGAAACAAAACAATGCCAAGATGCGAAGACAAAATAACCAAATGAATTCGATGGATCCATAAATAAACCCGTGAGAGGATCCGCCTGGCTACCGCACAAGAGGCGGAATAAAAATAGGACGATCATCGCATCCTTGCCATGAAGAATGACTACGGACGCAGTCCTTACACCTTCAAATCATAATCACTTCAAGTGAGATGAGCCGCCACCCGGCCAAGCAACAGTCGTTTCAATGGATGCCGTACTCGACGTGTCGCAAAGTTGATATCTTGAAAGCAAAGCCAAGCCTCCTCCCAGACGAACACTAAGGCTCCACGAATATCAAGAGCCAAACACATTTAAGAAAGTTATCTTCTCCCCACAATGAATAAGAAGGGACGAGAAGTGACGCGTGGCCCACCTACCTTACCCCGCCCCATAGCCACCATGCACCCAGATTTTCAAGGGCAGGGAGGGCCCCGCATCCTTCCACAATAAAAAATTAATATTAAGGTTTGGGCCTTGGTTGTTGGCACTACAGGCAAGAAGCCCCACCAGTTCACCAAGGAGCCTCCCCTTAATAGGAGGGTAAATAACAAACTCCATTGTTGACGCGGTAGAGAGCGACCCCGCGAGGTTTGAACCTTGGTTGTTGGCTCTACAAGCAAGAAGCCCCACCATTTCACCAAAGGGTCACCCTATTTGCACTCAATCTTAAAATGACCGTATCTTGGTCATATTTTGGTCTTTTTCAGAGATTAGTTTTTTGAAATGGGGTAGAATTTCATAAGATATCTAATGGTGTAGGTGTTTCTCAACTTTTATAGAGTTAAAATTTTCAAATTTTCACCTAAAGTCAAATCACATTGTAACTTGGTCTAAGTTTTAGGGTTTTATGCTTAATCATTCATCTAACCCTCATATATTCTTGTTTCTTAATCTCATCTAACATTTTGAGCATGGCTTCCAGGTTTTAGGAGGAGCATGGAGCATTGAAGTGAAAGAAAAAGCATTTGATATCCATTGTCTAGGAAAAGAAGAAAACAAGAAGAGCTTCCTATGGCACTTTCTTTTTCATAATTGTAAAAAAGTGTTCTTTAACACTTTGGGAGCATTTATAATCCCATATTTGGATATTGTTATCTTCAGCTTTAGAACTTAACTACATTTTGTTTAGGTTTTAAAAAGAACATACAAAAGCTTTCTTTTTCACAAAGGTTTAAAAAGAACAATTAGAAACTCACTATATTTGATTTTGGGTCTTAAAAATTGAACAAGCAACTTCAAACACTTCATTTTGGTGCTATAAAAAGAACCCATTATTGATTTTGAGGTCTAAAATGAACATGTGCTTATCTTGTTTTGTAATCCTTTTTACAAACTAATACCATTGAAATGTGTATGCATTTCTCTCGCACTTCAAGACGAGCTTGAGAAACAAAAGCATTTTCATGATATTAGGTTGTTTAAAAGATTTCCTCCACATTTTGAATTTGGGCTCTTAAAAATGTGACAAATCTTGCTAATGTGAGTAAATACATTGTGTGTGTTCTCTCTTTGTTCATGTAAACAAAGATTGATCAAACTACGGATGTACTTACTTTTTTTTACCTTTAGAGGGTCTGGCTTGGTGGGAAAAAGTACCAGCCCAAGGGAATGACCCAAGTGGTAACGAGCATAAACCAAGCTCTTCTAAACCACTATATAAATTTGTGGTTGCGATGAAAATCATAAACAATGGGAAGCGGTGCATGATAACTCTCCCCCAATGTATTTATGATGTGTAAAGCCCTTGTTCTAAGGGTTGGGAGATCTCTCACAAGGAGTTTATCATTGCACCCCCTAAACTAGATGCCCTTACTATGAACCTTTGTTTAGAATCCAAAATCCCAATATTTGTTGGCGTCAGGAGGTCGAACCTCTGAAGTCGTCCCACATACTTGCAATTCTTTGTAGAGATGAAAATTTTGTCATGGGAGATTCATGAGAATTGAAGCTTGGTTGACCCATAGAAGTGAGTGTCTTGGGGGGGAGCCAATGTGGTCAAACTTCTAGTCATCTGCTCTGAATATGCGCAACTGGATTTATCCAAGTGGGAACTCAAAAAATATTTTCTCTTCCAACCTAGGGTTGTGCAATCTTCGAGTCAGTTGAACACATTGCTTGGATCCAAAATCTTGAAAACAAACATTCAAAAAAATATCAGAATTTCAAACCCTTTTGAAAGAACAAATACCTTTGAAAATTCCAAGTATTACTGCTTGACCCTAGGGATTCCATCCTTAAAGGCTTCTAAGTATTTGGAATCATATATCCATTTCTTCTCTCTAAAGTCAACAATAGGGAACTTTTACCTTAATTCCCTTGATTTCCACATAATGGACCTTGTGGGATGAAAAGAAATTGAGACATAGACATTTAGTTTGAAAAGCTAAGAAATAAAGTGTTTGTGGTAAAAAGAATCTATTAAGCAAAGATTAAATCAATTGAACCCCACACATGTGCTTGTTATCTTTTTTCTTATGGTCTTCCAAGCAAAACATTGGTCTGTTGGTTTGAACTACTCTTAGGGAAAAGCATGTTCTTCAAAATCTTGGTCTTATAAAGCAAAGTCCCTCTTAGGTTTATCTAGGATCAAATCAACACTTTCATCCATCCTTCAAAACCCATCTCACAAACAACTCTTAGAAATATTGGAAGAATCCTTCATACTAGAATTTTGGAAAAACCTTTAAATCAAATCAAAATCATCTTGTTTGACTAGGTGTGTGTAGATGAATCCTTCTTCATACACTTAGTTAAATTATCATCTTGTGGACAAGTTTATTCCAAGACAACATCTAACCTCTTGGAGTTTATGAGTTCATTATCAAATCAAAATCAAAATCAAAATCAAAATCAAATCCAAAATCCAAAATCAAAAGCCAAATCAAATCCAAAATCAAAAAAATCCAAAAGTCCTAAAATCTAGTATCCCTCCAAGGTTCCTAAAAGTTCAACACCCATATCATTCCCCCCTTTCATCCTTCATGTCATCATTGGTCCTAAACACCTTAGAGATTCACTTTTGCAACAAGATCAAAACACAAGAAAAACATGGAATATAAACTCGATTCATACATCATGAGTAATCCAAGTCAACCAAACTATCAAGTCCTTACAATACCAATTGATTATCAAAACTCACATTTATACAATCCATACATGACATCATTATCTCTTACAAACTTCAATGACACAAAAAATGTGAGTATTCCCAATTAATTTTTGGAACACCTTTCCCTATGACATATTTAAATCAAAGTCAAAACTTACAAATCTATCAACCAAACAATCAATGCATGAGTCTTCAACAAAACAACATTATCCCACCAAATCCATACATGCCAAATGTGAATATACCACGTACAAGTTTACCAAACATGAACATTTCAAATCCACACTTGGTAAACTTTGGGGTAGATATGTTTGTGAATCATACAAATGTTGTTCAAAGTCCAAACAATATGTTAACGACTCCATGTATTGATCCAAGTCAAGGTAACACCATGCAAAATAAAAGTTACCTAAATCAAGGCAAGGTGATTCCCAACCACAAAAATGTTCAATTTCAACCTATAATGCCAAATCTAAACATCATCCCAAATCATAACATTGTCCAAAATCAATTTGTCCATGATCCCATACAAACACCACAAGTATACATTCCAAATCTGCTTGAACAAAAACTAAATCAACTATATCAAGGGTGTCAAGCTCAAAATCAAGATAAAATTTTGTGAGATCAAATTGCTACACTTACCAAAATAGTTGATTCATTGCGCCAAGAGACATCTCCACCTCAAAATCAACACACTCTTCCATTGGTTAAACCCTGTCATCAAATCATTGAGTTGTGTCCATAACCACATCAAGAAGAACATCTCCAATGTCAAGAGGTTGGATATCAAGATCAACAACATCAACAACAAACCCAATCACCACGTCTCAAAGATCAATCACCACATCTCTGAAATCTATCACCACAAGGTCAATTTAAAGTACAAATCTCACAAGGTAACAATTGAAAATACACACCACTTGGGGAACCAATAGAATCAGTCATGCAATAGTTAGTACAATCAAATCTCATCAAAATCCCCATTTATGAAAATTATCAAGAGCCTCAAGTTAAACCACCATGGTATAACAAGAAGCACCTTTGTGATTTTCACAAAATAAAGGGACACACAACATCAAATTGTATTCAACTCAAAAATCTCATCCAAGACCTTATTGATCAAACAATAATAACTATTAAGGACAATGATAAAGATTCAACCACTAGTGATAGCATTGACAATCTCCCCACCACAATTGTTGAAAACAATGATCAAGATCTATCCATCAATGAGCATCTTTAAGATGTTTCTACCTCATCCGAAGATCAACTCAACATACATCAAGAGTCACTTTTTGATCATGATAAAAACCCCTCAATAATATCTGACAAAGATCTATTTCAAGGAGTGTTAACATTATTTGATCCTATAATCATCGATCCTTCCACCAATGATCCTTTTGGAGAATAACTCTACATCATCCGATGAGTTCAAGGACATATATCAAGAATTCATTCCAAAGCATGATCAAAATCTTTCACCAAAGTCTAGCAATGGTCCTTTCCAAGACATATTGACATCCTTTGACCTCATGGTTGTAGATATTGAAGGAGTCTTCAACTCAACACTTGATCCAAATTCACCCAAAGATCAAGAGGATATTGAGCCGCTTCCTATGCCTAATGAAGACATCCAAGAACCCTTTATAAGAAATCCATCCTTTGAAACTAACCCATGTCAAGAAATTTATCCAAGGAATGTCAAAAGTAATTCCAAAATTAATCAAGATCAAGAATTCGTATCTCCAAGATACTACAATGATCTAATGGAAACTCTCCAATCTATACAAGATGTCGCAAATGATGATCATATCCATATAACACATATCCCTCCATCCACCCATGAGATGCTTCCTTTGGATGGACATTTAGATGATCTTCATTTAAAAGAAGAGTCTCATACTCTTGCTATCATTACCAAGGAACATGAGTCTCCTACTCTTAAAATTTGTACACATGATCAAGATATAGAAAAATTTAGAGATATATCATAAATGGGTCATGAAGAAGGCTTCTACATAAGTTGTGAATCAAAAACATCCTATGAGGGCATATAAAAAATGAACCATGAGGGAGAATTCTACGTGGAAAGTGAATCATCAACACCTCTTAAAGAAGCATTAAAATATGATATTTCACAAGATCAATCCAAAGATATGAATCAGGAAGTTATCCCACTTATGGTGGATCCTATCACTTATAAACTTGGATCACTTACCTTTTTTAGGGCAACCTATCTTATCAATGAAGAAGCTATCACATTTGAAGATCCAAAACAAAGCAGAGAAGGATTAGCACCTTATTTCCAAGATAAATCATATCCTATTGCAAATAAAATTTTCAATAGATGAATTATCAAGGAAAAGGATTATGCCTACATGAACAGGGTATCCTAGAACCAGTGCAGATTATTGGCAATCCAAAACATCAAGGTATTGGTTATTCGACAATTAAGGGATCTAAAAATATCAGGGATACCTCTATAATACTAGGGGCAATTTTATCTAGTGCAAGCATCAACATAGGGGCATGAAGAATCCTTATGATGAAACTAATGTCAATACTACAACCAACCACGTCATGAATCTTCATCCACCCATCACCCTATCCATGAATTCAGACCAACATCAAAAGAAAGATTTGAAACAAAGCACAAAGAATGTTATCAAAGCAAAAGAAGCTGAGAAGCATAATGGACAAATCAAATACACATGGATACCAAAAAATACAAAGAAAGGTTATCCCTATCAAAATCCATCAGTCAAAGAAACTATGGGGAAAAATTAAAAAGGGAAAAGTATCCATCAAAGATTTCCACAAAGGAAAAAGGAGGCTTCTCAAGCAACGTACAAAGTATATCAAGCAATTGGTCCTAATTCCACACACTTCTATATCCACCCATCATTGCTCATCTTCCCAAGTTTGGAGAGTCAAAGGTTCCAAACTATCAACCAATCCATCTTTTATTCCTAAACACACACCATCCACGCCTCCACGCATGATATCCAATTCTCACATTGACCATGTATTGGTAGCCACCCTTCATCATAAGGATTCAGAAGGCATCCTATTGTGATGTGAGCACAAAGACAAAGTTAACTCTGGTATCAATAAAGTAGATCAAGAATCTCAAAAGTTGTATTCAAGTGAACGTATCTTGGCAAAGAAGCTTCTTCAAGTAGGATATCGATGGCACATTATGATAGAAGCATCTACATTGACACCACCAGGTGGTTCAACATGAGCTTAGAATCTTTTAGAAAAATTAAAAAAAAAAAAATCATGAAAATAGTAAAAATAAAAATCATCCTCCAGTGAAAACCACTATGGTGGCACTTTGGATAGGTACCGTGATGAAAACCTGACAAACATGTGTCATGTGTAGAATTGAGCATCTGCGTGTGCCAGTTTAGGTGAAAGCATCTCATCCCATCCATAATAAATCCAACATTCCATCCATCTTATCCATAATAAATCCATTCATCCATGAACCATTTATCCAATCTATTTTCATCCATCTACATCCATCTTCCAAATTATCTTGATCTTGAAAAATTTTGGTGTACACTTTACACTTGCTTATGATAAACACCTTGACATGGGTCATTTTCATTGATCCTATCCTACCCAACATTATCTGAGCCATGAAGCACTATCCAAATGAGCATCCTCTATTTGAACACCTTATCTTATTGCAAGATAATTTATATCCCTCCAGCCATACATTGCTAGACACTGGGGGCAAATATTTACATCTTGTTTCAAGAATAAATCTTGATCTATATCTTCCAACTTATGTGGTGATTCAAACATTGGAAAATGTAAAATCAAATTGGTCAAGCATTTGTGAGCCAAAACCAAGTCACTAGCAAATGAGACATTTTTATGAAGATTTCCTTTGAACATCAATACAAACAATCAATATTAGTTGCATCTAACGTGTGCTTCAACATCACATCAAATCATTCAAACAACTTTTGTTCCAAACCAAGATTCAAAATCTTGATCAATAAAGTCCAATCAATCCCTCATCATCTCGGGATATCCTTCCCAGTCCTCGTGTTGCTTACCACTATCCTTGCATTGTTGTGTATCCTCAACAATGTTATCATCATCAATCCATCAATCAAATCCAATCAATCTCTCATCATCTTGGGATATCCATCCTAATCCTTGTGTTTCTCAACACTATCCTTGCATTGTTGTGTATCCTCAACAATGTTATCATCATCAATCCATCAATTCGATCAATCAACCTTAGCTTGGTTTTCAACCAAATCCAAACAATAGATCACTGATATCATTACACATATCCATATCCAAATCGTCAAAATCATGTGAAAATCCAAAATCATCCAAATCATATCAAAATACAAAAACACTAATAAAAACAAAAAACATCAAAAACATGCTATCCGAACTACGTTTTCTCTAAGCTTAAACATAGGCAAGGCTAATCTTTGATCAGCCCCTGAGACACAAAAACACAAAAAACATTTAAATAACCTGAAAATCCAAAAAATAGCCTCATAACATTTCAAAAACATCAAAAACATCAAAAACATCCAAATATTTGAAAAAATCATCCATCCCATTTCACAATCACCCAAAATAAACCTCCACTCATAATAAAACAATCATCACCCTCAACCTTTGGTGAAACAGTCAGAAACAAGTCTAGTAGATTGAAAGTGAAAACTCAAGCGTCAAGGTCTCAAGTCTAGGTCAGTAGGTAAACAAGTTGGTCAACCCTTGGTACTAATAGCCCATCATCCAGTTTTTCCCAAATCATCTGATAACATCATGTCCTAGGATGCATCCTTCCTACAATGGACATCAACATCAGGCATCACCGTAGTGTAGTCTTGGTTAATAGTATGAAGAACATTAGCTTGTTTGTTTACTTGATATTTGTCTTTTGACTTATCTTATTGTGCTCATTTCAATGACCTCTCAATGATGTCCAAACAAAGGGATTTAGAGAGAAAGGAATGGGGAAACAATCATTATCTTTTGTCTATTGTGCTTGTTGGATGTTCTTGTAATATAACCTCGATGAATACTTACTTTATTAGGTATGATAGAAGGTGTTTTGGACAACTTGTTGACTATTACATTGTTAGGTTTTTCCTTTCCGTTTTTTGGTCCGAGATGTTCAAAATATTTGAAGTATATCCTAGTAAGGTTTTCGTATGTTAGGTGTGAACAAGGATACTCCTATCTGATTGTCAAGTCAAAGTCCATCACACTAGACACAACACCATCCTGGTTCTTTATACCTTGATGCATCATGCCTATGTGTGTTATCAAACATAAGGTAAGTAATCCCTTTTAAAAACCCAATTCTTGATAAGAAATATATCATCATCCATCTCTCATCATCTCTAATAAAGTCTCACAGATCATGGAATTGTTGGATCCTCTTATCATCATCTCATTTCTTCTTCATTCTCTCCGTGCTAACATGGTACCATGATATTTGATCAAAATATCACCAATGCATCCATCCTGCATCCAAAAACCATCAACATGCTGCATATGATTCATATAATTCATAATAGGAAACATTGATCATCTCGCACGCATCACATTCTCATCATTGCATAATATAGATTGGTTATTCTAAGCATCTTAAAACCATCTCATTTGCATCATCATCATAACCATCCATACATCCATCTTGAACCTCTTTATCGCGAGATCGACACTCAAATTGAACTTTTCGCTCAATCTCTCGAGGGGGTAGTGTACTAGTATACTTCTTTCCACTGGGGCAACAGTGGGGCATCCAAAAAAATAAAATAAAATTTGAACTTTCGATCTCAACAGTGTTATTATTTGAACCAACGTAGCAAATACATTGCTTCAAAGAGGGGCAAAATGTAGACACGTAAATTATCTTGATTGATATCGTGTACTCAATTATGATTAACTAACTTCATTTATGCCTTAATAATTTCTTTGCTAACCAATTAATTGAATAAATATTTATTTAATTAAGTCATCAAAATTCCTCTTTGATTAAATAAATCAATTTTATTTAATCCTAATGTCATCTCTTTTAATTGAATAAATCAAATCTATTTAATTAAATTTCTAATATCTCCACATCCTCCCATTTGATTTAAATAAATCTAAATATCTTAATCAAATGTCAAATCAGCTAACTTCCATTTAAGTTAATTAATCCTAATTATCTTCTAATGCTAACCCTCCATTTCTCCAACTTTTGCAAGTTGTGCATGTAGATCAATTTATTTGATTTATTAATTCCTCTATTTTCATTCAAATGTGGCATATTCTTGGAATATTCCACTTATTTGAATTCTCCCTCCCAAAGGACTTTTGTTCTCCAACTTGGCATTAAACGCTCTTACATGTCATTTTTCTTGAGCCGCCTTGGCATTAACTTCACTTACATCCCCTCTTGCAAGTTATGTCTTCAAATTCAAATCCACCTACATGCATTTAATCTTGCACATTGTTCAAAATGTGCTCCATCTCCCTTCATTAGCATGTTGACAAGTGGCACCATGCCATTGGTTCAAATGTTAGTCCCACATTCCACCTATGCTTCACTCTTTATCCCTTCATTATAAATAGAGGCCTTCTCTATTTTTTTTGCATCCACAATCCATGTAAGATCACTATACTCATTTGAATCCACAATCATCTACATTTTCATCCAAGTTTTCATAGATTTCTCCATCATAGCTAGGTTATTGGCATTTTGCATCAAAGTCATCTTGTTCATCACACATCTATCATCAAGCTTATCAAGGAGGTGGGAAAGGGATACTTTCCACATCAAATTAGTACCAATTCGCCCATGGGATGTTGGTTTGAGTATTGGAATAGGATTTCATTAGCTTGTATTTGTTATTTTTCTTTGATTTCAATGTTCTTGTATTTGAATGAATTTCATGGGGAATGCTTGTTTAGATTGGTTTATTGACTAACATTGGATTGTTTGTTCATGTTTTAGTAGGTCTAAGCTAAGCATCCACATTTTGGTGCTAGAATGAGGGCATAAATCTCAAAATTAACATGTTTTGGCCATTTCCGTCATTTTTTTGTTTTTTTGTCTTTCTAGGTCAAATAGCAATGCTGGAGGAAATAGCGACGCAAAGCCGGTCTCTATTTTTCCACAGAGTGACACTGAATTTAGCCGAGTGACACTAAAATCCTCAAACAATGACACAATTGTTCTAGCCTCGCTATATAGTGATGCTGCCTTTGTGTTCAAATGGCGATGCCTTTTGTTTTCTTGCTTTTTCACTCAATCTTAAAATGACCATATCTTTGTCATATTTTGGTCTTTTTTTGGAGATTTTTTTTAAATGGGGTAGAATTTCATAAGCTATCTAATGGTGTAGGTGTTTTTCAACTTTGATAGAGTTAAAATTTTCAAATTTTCACCTAAAGTCAAATCACATTGTAACTTGGTCTAAGTTTTAGGGTTTTTATGCTTAATCATTCATCTAACCCTCATATCTTCTTGTTTCTTAATCTTATCTAACATTTTGAGCACGACTTCAGGTTTTAAGAGGAGCATGGAGAATTGAAGTGAAAGAAAAAGCATTTGATATCCATTTTCTAGGAAAAGAAGAAAACAAGAAGAGTTTCCTATGGCACTTTCTTTTTCATAACTATAAAAAAGTGTTCTTTAACACTTTGGGAGCATTTATAATCCCATCTTTGGATATTGTTATCTTCAGCTTTAGAACTTAACTACATTTTGTTTGGGTTTTAAAAAGAACATACAAAAGCTTTCTTTTTCACAAAGAGTTAAAAAGAACAATTAGAAACTCACTAGATTTGATTTTGGGTCTTAAAAATTTAACAAGCAACTTCAAACACTTCATTTTGGTGCTATAAAAAGAACCCATTATTGCTTTTGAGGTCTAAAATGAACATGTGCTTATCTTGTTTTGTAATCCTTTTTACAAACTAATACCATTGAAATACGTATGCAGTTCTCTCGCACTTCATGACAATTTTGAGAAACAAAAGCATTTTGGTGATATTAGGTTGTCTAAAATATTGCCTCCACATTTCGAATTTGCGCTCTTAAAAATTGAACAAATCTTGATAGTGTGAGTAAATACATTGCTTGTGTTCTCTCTTTGTTCACGTAAACAAAGATTGATTGAACTACGGATGTACTTACTCACTTTTTTTTACCTTTAGAGGGTCTGCCTTGGTGGGAAAAATTACTCATCCTAAGGGAACAACCCAAGTGATAACAAGCATATGCCAAGCTCTTCCAAACCGCTATATAAATTTGTGGTTGCGATGAAAATCATAAACAATGGGAAGCGGTGCATGATAACTCTCCCCCAATGTCTTTATGATGCGTAAATGCCTTGTTCTAAGGGTTGGGATATCTCTCACAAGGAGTTTATCATTGCACCCCCTAAACTGGATGCCCTTACTACAAACCTTTATTTAGAATCCAAAATCGCAATATTTGTTGGTGTCAGGAGGTCAGACCTCCAGAGCCGTCCCACATACTTGAAATTATTTGTAGAGATGAAAAGTTTGTCATGGGAGATTCATGAGAATTGAAGCTTGGCTGACCCATAGAAGTGAGTGTCGTGGAGGGGAGCCAGTGTGGTCAAGCTTCTAGTCATCTGCTCTGAATGAGCCAGTGAGTTACCAAATAGATTGCCACCAATGATTAGCAATATTCATTGTATGGACTTGATATTAGGGGTTAGTTTTCCAAATAAGGCTCCCTATAGGACGAATCCAATGGAGAATGAAGAAATAAATAAAAAAGTGTAGGAGCTTCTAGATAAATGGTTGATAAAAGAAAGTTTGAGTCTATGTGATGTACCAACAAAACTCACACTAAAGAAGGATGAAGAATGAGGGATGTGTATTGGTTGTAGATCCATAAAAAAAATAACAATAAGCTATAGATTCCCACTATTCTAGATGGATGATATGATGGATTGCTTGAGTTAAGCTATGTATTTCATGAAGATGGATTTGAAGAGTGGGTATTGGTAGATAAGAATTTGAGAAAGGGATGAATGGAAGATAATGTTCAAAATGAAAGATGGTTTGTACGAGTGTTTGGTGATGCCATTTGGGTTAAAAATGCCCCAAGTACCTTCATGTGATTGATGAATGAGGTATTAAAACCTTTTCTTGAAAATTTTGTAATAGTATATTTAGATGATATTTTGATTTTTAGTAGAACAAAGAAAGAGCATTTATTGCACATTCGAATAATATTGCAGAGGTTAAAGGAAGAAAATTTGATGGTTAATTTGAAAAAGTGTAGTTTCAGGAAAAGAGAATTAGTGTATTTAGGTTTCATTGTATTTGAAGAAAGGTTAAAAATAGACCTCAAGAAGGGAAAGGAAATTATGGATTGGCCTTCACCTAGAAGTATGTTTGAAGCCATAAGATTTCATGGCTTAGTGAGCTTCTATATGATGTTTATAAGGAATTTTAGTGGAATTTGTGCTCCAATTACAAAGAAAATGAAAGGAAGTAGAAGAGAGTTTGTTTAGATAGTTGCAAAAAAAAGGATTCTTTGGTTATTGAAGGAGAAAGTGATTGACCAACCAATGTTGGCACTTCCAAATTTTGGAAAAGTTTCTCAAGTTGATTGTGATGCTATTGGGATAGCCATGGAGGTGTATTGAGTGAAGAAGGAAGGCTTATAACATATTTTAATGAAAATTTGAATGAAGCAAAGAAAAATATTTGATATATGATCAAGAGTTTTATGCAATTATACAAGCATTGAAAATATAGCAACATTACTTGTTGCTAAAGGAATTCATGTTGTATATAGATAATCATGCTTTACAATTCATTAACAACCAAGGTAAGCTAAATAAAAAAACACATGAAGCGGGTTGAATTCCTACAAAGCTATTCTTTTGTTTTGAAGCATAGGAGTGGACAATCTAACTGGTTAGCCAATGCATTGAGTAGATGTTTGTTGTTAAATAATTTGTGTGTAAATGTTGAGGGATTTGATTTTATGTGAGATTTATATGAAGGATATGTTGATTAAAAAGAGGCTTGGATTTCTTGTAAGATTCTAGAAGAAAAAGGTTGGACCCCATGACTGTAATATTTTATCCAAAAAGGATTATTGTTAAAAGGGAAAGAAACTTGTTGATTGGTGTTTTAGCACTTTCTCAACACATGTAGTGCATAAGTGCATTGCCTCTCTTAAAAGGTAATCTCCAACAATTTTTTTTTGAAAATCACCCCAAGGTCTCTCGAGTGTCAGGTCATGACGTGCATGGAATCTCTCAGTTGTTTCAATGTGATTTTGTTGGCAATCACAGGGTAGACTTACAAAGTTAAGCTGGAGGAAAGTTGAATCTTAAAATGGAGTTCTTGAGATGGGAACATTGGTGTGCAGTTGTTGCAGGTTCAAACAACAATCTTAAATTCCAATTTATGCTTTATATTTGGCTTTACAATGTGGAATGAACCTTAGCATAGGTCATTTCTAAAAAAAAGGAAAAGGGGCAGGGAGGAGAAAAAGTTCCTAGACCTGAAACTAGCGGTGAACAATGACCATGGAGGACCTTGTTGTGGACAACCTTCCCAAAAAAAAATTTCACTTTACCAGTTTGCTTCACAGTCTCATGAAATTTGTGCAAGCTTCTAAGGTTTACAAATATTCAACCATTCATTCACCATAAGCATGAAAAAAAGATAGAATTTTAGAGCAACTTTTAGATTATGCCCAAACTAACTTTACACAGCTGTATATCATTAATAAAAAATAAAAAGTGTGGACAAGAAAGGTAGCCACACACAACATAATTCTTTAAAATCAATGAACAACATCATCTAATCTACTAAAGAAAACTAAAAAATGAAGAAAAAAAAAGTAAATCTACTTCAAATTAACTAATTATGGGAGAAGAACCATGTAACATGCAATAGAAACTCAAGAGTCCACCAAAATCCAATGAACTTCTATTAAAATTTCTGTAGCATGCCTTTACAACAACTCAACTCTCTCTTGAAAATGAGAGGATACCCCCTATTTATAGTGTCCAAAAGGTCAAATGAATGACCAAGATTGATTTGCATTATGTGGCCAAGATTCATTACAAACTAGGGTTTCACCTACCCCCTAAATTTATTACAATTTAAAATACATTCTAGTCTTTTCCCTATTTTGTCCTCTTGTGGCAACACAATAGCTCTTTTGTCTTTTGTTGATTTCCTTCTACTGTAGCTACATTGTAAGGAATTCATCATCAATAACAGGCATTCCTTCATTTCTCTTCAAGGTGGCGTACCCCACAAATTTGTCTATCAATGCCTAGAGCTTGCTCCATTCCAATATATTAGATTGGATCACCTGGAAATTCAGCCTCCTTAATTTGTTTGTGACGGCATCCCAGTCCTTGTCAAATTTTTGCACATTCTTAATCACTTGCTCAGACTGAGCGACGATGCGGGCAACAAATCCCATGAAATCAGGTGTTAGTGCATCCATGGTGCGATTTTCCACTTTCTTGTGGAAATAGGGCTTGATCTTCTTATGATCCAACTCAACTACTAACACATCAAAGTCCGTCATCAACTTTATGTATTCTTCATAGACAACATGAGCTTCCTTGATCTAATCAATTTAAATCTCCACTTCATGGAGCACTTGTTCCAACACATCTTTTCTGTGATCAAGACTCAATTTTCCTGTCTCCACGAGCAAATGATCTCCTCTTTCCAAAGCAAACTCCTTTTCCCAGGATCCATTAGGTACCTTGAAGATAGCCTCAAGTTTGGGGTACGTGATCCTGTATAACTCAGGGAAGTTGGTACAAAATCTCCTTGTTCCCTCGAGCACTCTTTGCAACTCCAAGAATTTGTTTGCTATCCTAACCGCGCATCCAATGCCCATGTCTCCATTGTAGATGACCTGCTTGAACCAATCGTCCATGGCTTTTGTCCAATTCTTTCTTTTCTCTAGTTGATCAATATGGTCCTTGTACAGTAATTGTGGTGGCGCTGAGGATGTGGTGGGAAGCTATTTTGCTGATGACCAATGTTGAATAATATGTTGTTAAATCAACCACTTGTGCCTTTAGTTCCTCCTTGGAAATATTATCCTTGTGTATTTGATGCACGATAGTGGCAATGGACCCTTGGAGGTGATCAATTTTCTGCTCTCTTGTAGCCTTCCCCAAGTCAATGGTGGAGATGTTGTAACTTATTCCTTCTTCTCCCACTACTGGTGTGGCTATTTGCACGGTTCTAGATCTAGAGGCATCCATTGTCAACTGAGATCTGATCTTAGGTTTCTTCTCTTTTTTGGTGCTTATTTGGGCTTGGGCCAAGATGGCCTCCAGCCTTGCCCTTGGATCATTTGAAGTTGGGGCTTTCTTCTCCAATTGTTTCTCAAGCCATTCAAGCATATGAGATTCTCCCCTTGGTGATTCATGACCTTCTTCTTCACGAGCATGTTCAATCTCCATCACCTTATCACCCAAAGCTTCTTTCTTGGTCCTTTCTTCTTCTTCATCCAAGTCATGAATGAATATAGTTTCCTTTTGTGGAGACTCAGTGGCTGCATAATTTTTGGGGTTGTCTACCCCCTCGACAAGTTTCTTTTCTTCTTATTCTTCATCATGCCCATGTTCTTCGAGTTGCTCTGTTCTTGGGCTTTCGTGGGTTTCAACCTCTTCTTTATTTTCCTCTT
>VDFB02098139.1:0-28077 GCA_007258455.2 Sequoia sempervirens | reverse complement strand
CACCTACATTTTTCTACCAAATCAACAAATAATAAAAGTATCCGACCCAGTAACAGATGGAGGTTCATTGGTCCACATACATCAGCTCAACTAACTGGACGACCTTGGAGGCTTGCCAAGAATCACCATCCAAGAATGGTGTCCGATGCTGCTTCCCAGCTTGACAGGCTCCACAAACTCCATGATTTTGAGTTTGGATCTCAAGTAGACCAGCCACCAAACCCTTCCAAGACAGTTGAGAGAGATAGTGCACATTTAATTGCGCATAACGCTAATGCCAAAGTTTATTGATGGAAGTACTCCTGGCTGCCAGAGCGTGCTCCTGAGAATCATCGAAATCAGCAAGTCTATACAGACCATGATCTTCGAGTCCCGTAGCGATTGTAGTACAAGTCTCCCTATCAACGATGCTGCAGGTGGACGAACTGAAAACAACATCCAACTGGGGAGAATGTCGCATGATCTGACTGACTGAGAGAAGGTTATGTTCCATGCCTAGAACATAGTAAACATAAAGAAAGAGTAAATTTCTTCCTCTTGAGTGAATCTGGACGGTGCCCTTACCAGCAACTGTGTACTCTTTGCCTCCTCCAAAAATGACAGAATCAAAGAATGGTTCGAATTTTGTGAACCAATCCCGACGATGAGTCAAATGTCGCGAAGCCCCGGAATCAATATACCAGGCAGAAGATTGTACTGGATTTGTTGTTCACTTGGCCATAAACGCATATAATGTAGATTCTTTCTGACTAGTGTGCTCCGCGACATTTGCCTTTTGTTGAGACCCTCCCTGCTTCTTTTGTTCAGAAGCCAATCGAACTCGACAATCAGCCTTCAAGTGACCATACTTATGGCAATAATTGCATTATTGCACTAAACATTCTTCTTCTTGCTATCCTGAGAAGAACCAGAGCCTTTCAGCTGAGAAGATTGCGCCTTCCCTTTGTTCTTAGCAAAAGATTTGGCAGAGAATGCTTGCTCTATGAAGGTGGAACTGGTACTGCTCCCAAACTATTGTCTCAAACGATCCTATTGTAGAAGCTTGTTACACAAGTCTGGAAACTTCAAATCAACATTGGTTGAAGTAATATTGAGCGTCTCAATGAAATGCTCATAAGATTTTGGTAAACTCTTCGAAGTAATGACGACCATGTCCTCTTCCTCCATTGTGCAACCAATTGCCTCCAACTAATCACGAATGTCCTTAATCTTCATCAGATGTTCCTGTAAGGACATTTTCTCATCCATCATGATGGAAAAGAGCATGTTCTTGAGAAAGAATGCTCTGCTCTTGTTGGAGGTTTCATGAAGGGCCTTCAAATGATCCCATATTTTCGTAGCAGTTTTGCCAAATGGTACCTAAGGTAGCTGCTCATTTGTGGCTGAGAGTTTGATGAGCATGACGGCTTCCCGGTTGCGTTCATCCCATTTGTCTTGGTCCTTTTTGGCTACAGTCGACAAGTTGAGTTCCCCAAAATGACCTGATTGAGGCAACGATATTCAAAGATCGTAATCATGCGCTGCTTCCAGGTGTTGTAATTCTTCCCATTGAACTTTTGGCTACATTCGAGCATTATATTTGTCAGAGATGCCATCACTCACCCTGAGGTCAAACTGGTGAAGGCAAAACGAATACAGAAACAACACAAATTCAAAGCAAAAACCCTAGCACGGATTTTGAGGCACTTTGAAGACAAAACCTTAATATCCTAAGAGTACCTTAAAATGTTGTTGAAAATCCAAAAAAATCGCTAGCACCCACTTTGCATAGATTTTGAGGCACAAACTTCGAGACACCCTAAAAATCTAACAATAACTTAGTTGAGATCTCAAAAACTCCACAAGGAATCAATCAAAAATAATCAACTTGAATCAAGGTCAAAACCCTAGTCAAATTGCTAGAAGCCCTAGCGTTAGCCATGGAAGCTCAAAGGTAAAATATGTGGAAACCGTCAAAACCTCTATTAAATAAAACCCTAGGTAAACCAGAAAGAACAAGCGATTTAGAAAAAATGTGTCTATCAAGAAAGAACGAGCAAAAACACCACAGAACACCATGGAATAGACAACATGAGGTCGCAAAAGTTTGAAAGACCTCCCATCACAAAGCTAAGAGATCCGTATGTTGCAAGCGAAAAAAGGCAGGAGTGAGATCGATCCAAATCACCCTGCAAAGGAGGTCGTGGTGGCCCGTGAAGAAAAAAAAAGAGGAAAAAAATGACGATCACAAAAGTCGCGCAGCCAAAAAAATGGCGTCCAGGTCTGCAAAAAATGCGACTTCAAAAGATCTGAGAAACGTGTTTCTGAGAGGAAGAACGACACACGCCAGAAATTTTCAAAAACCCTACTGGCAAAAACTTTGAATTACGCTTTCAGTCAAGCCCAAGAATTTTTAGGGGTTTTTTTCTTTTTTGCAGCTCTGATACCATGTGAATGGTAAAACATTCCTTTTATTAATAGAAAAAGAGGTTACATTATATAGAAATGACAAGTTACTATAGATATTAACTACATCTGCCTACCTGATACTATAGATAGAAAGTAAAGAAAACTAAACTAACTAATACATTAACATTGACCATTAACAGACTAAATAAATATTCTAACAATCCTTTGATTGATTTGCAATGGGCAAATTACAACTTCCAGTGAGGTTGCCTACATTGAAAATTCAAGAGTTATGCTTCAATTCACAGGGAAAATTATCTAATTCTAATTTTCCTCTTGATTTTGAGAGGATGAAGAAGATCTTGGGGATTTTTGGAAAGTGGTGGAAATTCAGCTAGATCAACGCAATGCTCAAACCTCTAAAATGACTAACTCTAACAAGGCTGCTATTCAGCTTCCTTCTTCTATCTAAGCCGACTCATAGGTTGGGTTACCCATGGAAGTATGTAGTGTATCTATAGAGTAGTTGTAGTGATGTGTTTGTGATGTAAGGAATCCTGTGCCATGAAGATCTTTGTAGAATTTGAGGCTCTGTTTGTCCATCAAATCCTTATGAAGAATCGATTTCTTGGGGAAGGTCCTTGAATAGAGACTAATAGGAAGGGAGGTTATTATTGAGATTAGATTGGATAGAAAAGGCTTTGGTCCTGCAAGGCCTTCTATCCTCTTTGATGGTTGACTTCATTATTTCTTTATATGTGTTACGCTGTATGTTTTTGAACCACATAGGAGGTGTGCCAACAGCAATTTTCGTTCTAATTTGATATTTAAGGATGTTGGTCATAGACATTGGTTAGTCTTTAGTGTTACTTTTGCCTATATTAGATACATAACTAGTAATTTGTTTGGCTCCCTTCAAATAACAACTTAGTACAAAAATTAGCACCCTTCAAAACACACTCAACATGGCAGGCTTAACTTATTCATTCTTCCTCCTTATTTTGCAAAATTTGCTTGGATATAAGAAAACAAAGAGAAATTAAACCAGCTTGCATTTCTTTTATTATTTTCCTTCATTGGGCAAGGTGAGCAAAGTTCAACAAGATTAGTACAAGCACCAGACGATTGAATCCAAGAACATGCCCTTAGTTGCTAGTTTCTTTTACTGCATTCTGTATGAAAATATTCTTGAATTGAAATCAAAGTTTTTGGCACATCAGGCATCCTAGCAATGCAATTGTTTATGAAACCATGTGTGAACTGGAAAATATCCAGAAAGGTAGGGCTGCCTAATTGCTGAAAAAGGCATTGCAGACAGAAACTGATTTAAAACCGGTTCCTTAAGTTAGATGCTGCCATGAATACTTTCAATCTAGAAAATAAATATCTAATTCTATCCGTTAAGGCTGTTATTAATTAGTTAAAAGAAGAATCAACAGATATAGCAAATCTAGAAAACTAAAATCTTTTCGTGGCATATAGACAAGCTATTATTAGTATGGCAAATCTATAAAACTAAAATCTTTCCATGGCATATAGATAATAATATGGCAAATCCGATAGGTCTAAAAAATACGTAGATGCATTTGATTATCTCCTACCCCAATAAAACATGCATGAAGAATATTGTACAGTAACAACAAAAGTGATGCTTAAATAAAGATTCCCGAAAGCAAGCGGAAATCCCAAAGTGCATAACTTGCACAAATGACTTGCAAAAGAAACATGAGAATAAGGTTTGCATTTAGTCAAGGACAAGGATGTTGATATTTCAACCTTAATGTTGTTTAATGAGTCTACAATAATTATGCTGTCTTTTGAAACGGATCTGTCCACCTCAGACCTCAACACACCACGCAAGTTCTTCTCAGAAGGCATATCTGATAGACATGAAACAGTAATGTTTAGAATTACCCTAAATCTCTCAGTTTAAAGACTTAAATTTTTAGATGGTAATAATCACAATTCAAACCTACAAATATTTTGTAAAAGGGACAATACTTTTGTGACAAAGCGTATGAACTATGATGTACCATTGCCAAGTAAATTCATAGAAAGAAAAATATCATAAATGACTACAAAAAACACCAAACTACAAATATAGAAGCCCTTCATCAACTCATGTAAAGTTAGACTAATTGAAGTGTTTTGCATGCCAAGTTCAGGGGCAGTTTGTATTTGATTGGCATTAACCAGACAGCACTCATTCACATAAATGTGGATCTATAATTCCATGCTTAGGAAGAGTGTATGGCATCTATTTTGGCAGCATATATTCTTTGATCTTCTATGCTCTCCTCCTCCTTTGTTCTCCACTGCATTTCCCTTCTCCTTTAGTTTTCAGCAGTAAGAAGGATATATCATCCGGCTCACATGTCAAGATGTTGATTGGTTGGGAACAACTCCTCGGCATTTTGTAGTGCTTGAGCACAATGATATGGAGAAGACCCTAAAATGTCCAAATTTCTCCCAGCTTTTATGTTCATTTGTTATAATTCTTATTACTTTATAGTAATGCTGATGGGTTTTAGCTTTGCCGTTCTTATTTTGAGGGGCTTCTCATTCTTTTCTCTCTGTTTCTGTGTGGAACAACAACAAGGTTCTGTGACTTGGCCTTCAACACAATGTGTATGTGAGGGCCTGGTGAGAAATGGTTGGTCTGCTTCTATTCCCTGCATTTTAAGGTTTTCATGCTTCTTCCCATTCTGAGACTAGTCTTTTTCTAAGCTATATCCATATCATAGACTCCAAAGTTTGTGTACTCTATATACTAGGATTCAGCAGTAATGTGGGAAGTTTGATTTCTCCTGTTGTTTGGGGGGCATGCATTTTATTACAAAACTAAGGAAAACTTAATGTCATGACGACTGAGAATAATGGGAACATTAAGAGATTAATAGAGGTTATACTAAATGAGAAGTGCATGTGCTTATTTGGGGCTTTGAATTGCAGGGCCTTTGGCGAATTTTCTTTTTTATTCAGGCAGAAAACAAAATCTTTCAAAGACATAAAGTTCTCCCTGTCTATCCTGAAGGCTTTCTTGCAACTAGGACTGAGTCAGAGGGTAAGAAAAGGCAGAGGCAAAGCCCCTGAATTTGTGCAGAGTGCTGATAATTTGAAAGAAAAATTTATAAAGGTGTTCTAAGTAAAATCTAAAACAGTGGTATAAAAAAGTGGCCCTCTGAAGTTCTGAACCATCTCAAGTTGGATTTTCCATGGATAGAATTATGGCCAATAAGAGGAAATTATTTCCTGATTCCACTGATACCATAATTCCTTGAATATTCAGTCCCTCCCCTGGCCTTGCTCAGGAAGGCATTGAAGGAAGGCAGTGACTCCTCTTATCTCATACATTCGACACTTAAAACATAATGGAAATAATATTGGCTTGCAATGTAGTTAAGGCCTCAAAGGACCATGTAAGCATCAATTGAATGAGAAGCTAACAATTCCAATATTTCCTGAAGCTGAAAGAAATGAAGAAAAATGTCAATAACTAATCTAAGATTTTGGATCTCTGTGATGCATGCATGTTTGAATGACTTTCACCGCATAAAGATGTCCAGTCATTTTTATTTACCAACACCAAGGTCAAACTTGTTGACCCATCATCAGGATAATCTGGTACAGCATTGGTAAAATGTTTTATAAGTCATGGCCAAGCCAAAGACCAATCAGGCATATGAAACTCCCATTGGGGAAGCCCACAAGAAAATTTCTTTCCACGGACCTTATTTATTGTTCAATTTATTTTACCTCTTTGAGTTTCAACCCTTTTCTCAAACTTGCAATGAAACTAGACTGAATAAGCTTGAGGTACAAACAAAAATACCAATACAGCTCTCTCTAAAAAATATTATACAATAATTACTAAATTGGATTGTTCTTGTTTTTCCTGCTTTTCTGCTGGCTCCCTGCTACATGGGTTGTGTTATGCCATGTGATGGTAAAGGCTCATAACAGTTATTTGTGATGAATACTATGGGTATGAAAGTTTCCTGCTCTTTAGTTCTGTTGTTGCTATAGATAATTTTGAATATGCATTGATCCTATTACATGCTCTTTTGTATTTTGTTTCTGAACCATATTTAGTAATTCAGTATTCAGTGACTATTCACCCCAGTCAATTGAGACTCGGTGAGGACTCGCATATCTGAACAAGTCAATGACCTAGTTTCAATGAGTCCTCAAGCTTCAGCAGACTCACAAGTCCAACTGTCAGACTCAGCCATGTTTGCCATAAAAACCATAAAATCAATTCAAGCTTGTCAAAAAAAGCTATTAAAATATCTTCTATATTAAGTATGTTTTTTAAGTTATCAAGTTCTTTTGTGGGTCAAAGTCAGAAAAACAGCTTGCCATATTTTTGCCAAGTGGATATCAACAGTATGATCTACCCAGATTTAAAAATAATTAGTTCAATGACAAGATGACAAAAAGGACATTCATCATATTGGGACTTGGGTGATATTCACTTGCAGAGAGTCCTTGTGTGAAGAGTTTGTCTGCAATCTCCTTTGTGGTAATGTACAGTGAATTATCACATATTGCAGTACAGTTGGCACGGTGATTTACATATGACAATGCTGTTGCAGGTGTTATATGTTGTTTCACACATGGTAATGTTGTGGTAGTATTATAGAAATCAAGCACATAAAGATAACCAAGATACCAAGATATTCATTGAATAAATAAGAAAGCAAAGCCTGTTGAGTATTTTGTCATTGATGTCAAGGTATTGAGGTGCTTGCTTGCTTACTTGAGCTACTTGCTTGGGTGCTTAAGCTACTTGCTAGCCTACTTGAGGTGCTTGCTTGCTTACTTCAGCTGTTTGCTTGCTTGGTTACCTGTTGTGTCAGCATAGTGCCAAATAATCCATGCCAAGTCAGCGGTTGGAAAGTCTATGATCAGATGTTTGTTTTTAAGAGGCACGATTTCTTTATTTAAGGGCCGCTTATTCTATGTTTTTGAATTTCTTTTGTTTGTGTCGGCTCCTTCTAGCATCAATGGCTTCATTAAGCATGATTAATGTTTTCAGATTTCAAGTTCATATCTCTACCTTTTCTAATAAGTGACGGCTTCAAATATTTGTTGGCGGCTATTTCTCATGGTTTGCGCCTTGCTTACCGATTCGCTTTTGATTCAGATGCGAAATTTAATCCGCATGGATTCGCAAAAAAATTTGGGTTTGGGTATGGCTTGGGTACGGCAATACAAAAAACATATAAAAATCAGAAATATATACATATTTGCAGTAGTAATTAAGTTCAGAATACACCACCATATTAATAGTCTAATAACATAGCAAAAATACATCACCACTTTCATAGTCACTAAGTCAAATATTAAAATATTAGTGATTACTCGATTGTCATGATATAAAATTATAAATTAAAGTTCAAACATAAAATGTCAAACGTTTACAATCAGCCATGGCCCATTATTGATCATTGATCAATCTGAATCATATGGGTCATCAGTATCAAACAAACTAGCATTATTAGATGCTACATTTTGCGTAGAACCACAAATAGCATTCGTGGCACTCGCACAAGCACTGCCACTAGCAGTAGCAGTAGCACCGACACTACCACTCTCACGATCAGTAGCTGCTCCAGGCTCATACTCATCATCAATATCAAGTGCAGCTAAGTGACTTGTGGAAGCATCCAAGTCAAGCTGCTCTGGCTCAATATCCCACCTCCTTGTGTCTCCTTCTTTGTAGGAACTTTGCTTGTGTGTAAGGAGGCGCAAGTTTGAATGCACATACACCAAGTCCTCTGCCTTTTTTGAATGCAGCCTATTGCGTTTTATTGAGTGGATGAAGGAGTATGTGCTCCAATTCCTCTCTGAAGAAGATGAACTAGCAACCTATTAAGAGTCAAGACCAAATTAAATAGTTAAGAGTTACAAAATTTAACTAAACAAAATTATTAATTAATATAAAATTATAAATTAAAATTAAAATTACAAAATATAAAACTTACTTGGGATAAGATTTTTATTGCAATTGGTTGGATGTGCATGTATTCTTGCCCATGGAAGTACCACCAACTATGACCATCTACCCTGTACTTGTCTCGAAGAGCATCAAGATTCTGAGCAACACTACCGGAGCATGCAAAAGCCATGAACTCAGCCCTCACTCGATCACGTTGGTCACGATCAGTGAAGAGTCTCCGAATTGTTGCCTTGTAACCTTGAGCCACTTCAACATCCCTATATGGAGCAACTCTTGATGTAACAGAAAGAAGCTCAGGACTATAATATTTGGGACTCAATGCAAAAGCAAGAAGATGCAATGGAGTGGTCATTTTGTTCCATCTATCAACCATAATTTCTTGTAGCTCTTTGAAGAACGTTTCATCAGGATCTTCCTCTTTTGCATTGATGATGGTTTTCATCTTCTCAATCATTGAGTCGATACCATCATATATTTCTCCCAAACAAGGTCTATCCATGTATGTGTAACAGATCATGCTCAGTATAGGCTTAGTGAAACTGACCAGGTACTCAACACGATCCCACCAACAATCATCTAGGATCCTTTGCCTGATCCTATTTGCCCTTTCACTGCTAGATTGCTTCCATATGGCCCAATTAGGGCTGATTACCATGGCACAAAGTGCCTCACGAACCTTTATAAGTCATCTCAACACAATTGTGTTGGAGGCAAAACGGGTCTCTGCAACCTGTTTGGAAATCAAAATTAAAATTAAAATGTAATTTAAATTTACAAAATCAAAATTTAAAATTAAAAGAAAACTAAAAATTTAAGAATATTGAGAATTTCAATTAACGTACCTTCAACAATTCCAATTTTGAGAATTGTCTAAATATTCCTTGTGTCATATGGTGGTTGGTGACAAACATCTGGATGTCTTCGCCCTCAGCATACACCTGTTTGATCCACTCAATTTTGGATCCAATTTTTGGTAGCATTAGATTGAGGGAGTGGACAGCACAAGGTGTCCAAAAAATGTGTGGATACTTCTCCTCAATCAATAACCCAACAGCCCTACAATTTTTGGCATTGTCGGTTATAACTTGCACAACATTTTGATGGCCCACTTCTTCAATGGCTTGGCAAAGGATGTTAGCAATAAATGGACCATCTTTCACCTGTCCCTCACAATCCATTGCTCTCAAAAACATTGCCCCTTTAGGGGACACGGCAATAACATTGATCAATGGGCGATTTTTTGCATCTTTCCATCCATCAGAAACGATGGTCACCCCTGTTTCGATCCATGAATCCCTTATGGGCTTCAAAGAGTCCGCTACATGTTTCACCTCTTTCTCCAATAAGGTGCAACGCACCTTCTCAAAACCTGGGCCCTTATACCCCTTTGGAGCGTCATTAATAGATTTCACCATTTTTTGCCAATATGGTGAACGAACAACGTTGAATGCCAATCCATTGGCATAGACACATCTTGTTATGTCTTGATCAGCAATCTCTCTTGCCTCATTCTAAAATGAAGCTTCCAACGGTCCCTTAGATCTTTTATTTGATGAGGGCACGGTTTGCTCTTGAGGGATGTTCATAAATGGAGGGCTTTCTGTAGGTGGAATATAAGTAGGTGGTGTAGGGGGTTTCATGGATTGAGATCCTTTCCTCAAAGGATGGCTTTTTTTAAGACTAGCAGCTTTTTGATTTGCTTTTTCTTGCTCAGCAATATATTTCAACACTATGTCATCTGCAAGGCCTTTGCCATCACCTTCTGGAGGTCCCGGACAAGGTTTGATGCCAATATCAGGGATACTACACAAGTGAGCTTTCACTCGACTGTATGAGCTCGTGTATTGAATTTTGCAATGACCACAAATCCAAACAAATACTCCACCACCTGGACATTGTTGAACCATTTCAACATATTTCCAAAGGGGAGAGGTTGCACTTATTTTGAAACGAGATTGACCTGAATTAGAAGCAGATGCCATTGTAATACCTAAGGGCCAGGGCACAATAGATTGAAATAATTTTGGTATTGAAATTTGAAACTAAAAAACTTAAAAGAATGAGAACAATCAACAAAAGTAATAGTAATACAATAAAAACAAAACAAAATAGTTCATTTGTTAAACAGAAACTTTAAAAAAATGTAAAAAAAAATTCAAAAAATTTCAAAGAAACCTACCTTTTTGAACAAATCTTGCTCTACAGTCTTCTTGAATCTTGGCAAACACTTGCAAGTGCTTAGGAATAGCACAACAATCAACCTTGAACAACCAACGATCAACCTTCAACTCTATTCGAGCTTGTGCAAGCAAGAGAGCAAGTTCAGCAATGGAGGCAAAAAAACTCATTTTTCTTTCACAAATTGTTAAAATGAAATTGTTTTTACCTATTTAGTGTGTTTGGAGGTCGAAATTAGGGTTGCAATGAATATTTTAATGTTTAGAAGTCAACATCTGGTCAAACAAATAATAAAAAATGATTAAAAAAAGACGTTTTTTGCAGACTGGGCGTTTTGACGTGAAAAAACGTCGCGGATTCTGCTCGGATTCGTCGCGCTGTATCCTGGAAGAATCCGCAGTGCCGTTTCAAATCTAATACGTATCCACAGACAAAAGTTTGAATCCTGGCCGAATCTGTATCGTACCGAATCCGAATCCCGTACTCGAATCGTACCGTATCGTATCTAGAGGCTAAGTATGGCGAATCGGTAACTTAGGCTTCATGCTTAATTTATTCTTTTCTTTATTGGTCAAAAGCTCCTCACCTGCGGTGTCAGCTTCTTTATAGCACGAGTGAATTATTTCTTTGTTGACTTTATTTCTGGCTTAATTGGCCGCTTCCGCCACTCCACTTCATCTCTACCCACATATTTCTTTATGAGGGCGCTCATGGATACCATTTCTTGCGAAGTCATGTGCTGCGGTAAATTACTATGGTCGAGGATGTGGTCTTTAAATGCTATTCCATTTAATCTTGTAACAAGCACTATGATAAATAGACACAAGAGTTAATTTGCAATTTTGATACCGGGGAGAACACAGGTGATCTCGGGATGTTGCTCAAAAGCTATTAGGTGCCATGGAAATGACAAAGATATTATTGAAAGTTGTTAAAGCAAAAGCTGCTGTCATTTATTTGAATCGATGGTGAATGGTGGCGCGGAGCCCAAAATGATTTGTTGTAACATCTATTATTGAGCAAGTCAAGATATACAAAGACCGCAGTGATGGCATTCATTATAGTAAATGTTGTGCACAATTGAAAGCTGAGAGGAGTGTGGTCACCTGCGAAAGTTTTGTATGGTGAAACAGCAAGAAACTTGCTTGGTACGGTTTTGTATAACCTGATATGGTCAAGGGCAGGCATGTGGATGATGAAGCTATGAAATACAAAACTTTTGGTTTTTGTTTGGAGTCATTTCATTAAGTTTTGCATAAGTTATTGCATTTTTGGTAATGACAGCCCTGTACCCTAACCAGGGTTTCCAAAAACACTAAAAAATTCATATCTTTGTTTTCCATTGTCAAAAAGTTATGAAAATTGGTAGAAAGTTCTATTTTAAGGATATCTAAAAACCATTTTGGGCTCAAGCCTTTAAAAGTTTGCATGTGTGAGAAATCAATGACAGTGTGTACACATTTGCTTGAAAATGGTCAAGAAACCCTAGGTTGCTTTGTGGTTGAACAATTCTTTGCATAGTTTGATAATGGTTGAGTGTAGAACCAATGAGACATATTGTGAAAGGGCTGAAGTGTCCAAGAACTCGTACATAAGGTTGTTTCTCCTTGTTGAATGCCTATTAGGCCATGTTGGCAATGCTTCCAAGTTGAACTAGGATGCCTTTAATCATTGTGGGTGTTGAATCATTGTATGAATTGTGTCAAGTTAGTCTAGTTTGAGTCTTTCTCTGCATCATTATGGCATTCATTTTAGAAAGCTTCAATGAATATGTGAATTATGGATTGTAGAACACGATAATTTTATTTCATGTGTGACTCGACTTTGATATTGCATTCACTCATAAATGCTATCGATTCATTTCTATAAAGGTCTATTCGTATCAAATCAGATGTGAAGGCATTAGTTAGAGTGTGGCTGAGCTGAATTGTATTCAAAGTTAAGAAACAAAGTTGCAGGGTTGTGAGTAATCTTAGTGAGTTGGTGCTCACGCTGAACTTGGTGCTTCCAATGAGTTGGTGCTCACTTTTGTAATCTAGGTTGGTGCCCTTTGAAGTTAATGAAAACAATTGTTTTGCCGTTGTTTTTCACCTAAAAGGTTTTTCCACGTGAAATTTGTGTTCAACTTGTTCATTGTTGCTCTTGCTCTTTTGATTTCTAATTTATAAGATTTCAAGTTTTAAAAGGTTTGAAATACTGATTCACCCCTCTCCTCCTCTCCTCCCCCCCCCCCCAAGTATTTCCTGTTTGCTCTTCAAAGCCTTCTTATAAAGGATTGCAATCATGGAAGACAACCCACATTATGAATGTGAGATAAATAAAGGGAACATACTAAAGGGAAATAAAACATAAAGTTTATCCCAAAGTTAGAACAACTTATTAAAGCCTGTGTTTAATAACCAATTGCTAAGTTACTAGTCCTAGTACTGGTTTAGGTTTGGGTTTGTGGGCTCGATCAAAAAAATAATTTGGGTTGGGTCCGTTTTGGGTTCGTCCATACAAAAACATATAAAAAATAAATATTTGAGGCTTTTCTTTCATAAATAATAAATAAATATAATAAAATTAAAAAATATATCTAATATCCATTTCTATAAATATAAATAAGAAATATAGAATATGTTAATATGATTATATATATAAAAGAAATATAAAAATACATTATTATAAAATATATAAATATAACTAGTATAATATAATATATATATATATATATATATATATACATAAGAAAAATACATTAATATAAAATATAAAAAAATAATTAATATTATAATTATAACTTATATTGATATTCAAAATGTTCATATTTCTTAATATATTTTTATATTGTTTATTTATATATCTACATTTATTATCTAACTCTATACTGGGATGTCGAGTCCCCATACTTTAGCTATTCTGATTTGCAAGCTTTTGTCCAGTTCCTGTTTTGACGGAAATAGCTTGGTGTTTGATGAGGTGAACTCCAAGGTTCCTAAAGTATGCAGGTTGTGTTCTACAAGGATGTTTGTTTGTGGCAATGAGCTTAGTAGGTCTTGAGGACTTTATGACACTTTTTAAAGTGAATTCTAGCTTTTGGTGTGTTCTCCAAGATTTTTGGAGAGAGCGTCTATTTATAGAAAGTCACCAAGTCGACCCCAATTGCCATTATTCATCATCAGTATAATTCCAATAGAGTTGGAATTTGATTTCGATGTTGTTCAGCAGTTTCCGCAACTCGAGTGAATTATTGAGCCTTTATTTAATTATTTCACTAAGGTTGCTTAATTTTATAAAATAATTTAAAAAGCAACTTAGTGTAATAGCTCTTTGGAAAGGGAATTAAAAATTTTAAATCATGGACGCTTGAAAACGGGACCTTGAATATCAAATATAATTATGATTTCATAAAAGGGTCTTTTGGAGCAAAAAGAAAGGGGTTATTTTATTAAAAGTGGATTTAAAAATATATCTTCTAGAAAGTTCAACGGGAAAAAGTATAAAAGAAGATTTGGAGAACTTATTTGGATATCTAGATTATTTTATTTCCTCTTGTGAAACCCTTGTGGTTCTGTGGGATTGAACCTGGTTCATGTAATGTCCCTTTTTCCTGCCCAAAATCCACCCTATTTTAATAGTGTTTTTAAACACTAGTATATATATTATATAATATTAAAATATAGATAATAGAATTAGATAAATCAATAAGTAAAATAAAATAAGAATACTTTATTGAGGTTAGTCAAGATTGGAGGAGAAAAAAAAGCAAATAAAATAAATATTTTGCCTTGAGGAGGTCGAACAGATTTGGAGGGGAAAGGTGGCTATAAATATAAGAACATTTGAGGTCATTTGGGCATTGATTCATATCTTATTTTCATTTTGGAGATTCCTCTCGTTGGCTGAAACTTTGGTCGGGCTTCATTCCAAGGACGAAAACCCTTGTGAATGTGGTGAGTTGGATGAAACCCTAACTCATCTTGTGAAGAACTCATGACGGAGTTCTAATTGCACTTCATCGGAGACATTTGGAGGTTTGGAGCATCATTGCATAATCAGATTTGAAGATCAGGTTTGGTGCAGCATCGTTGTGGCATTTTGTGGCCATATTGCATTAGGGTTTTGCCCTAATTTGGAGTGCCACTTTGGAGCAGACTTGAGCACCCATCTTTGGAGGGTGATTTTGCATATTTGTAGCACCAAACCCTAAGTGCTTGCCAAGGAGGAATTCGCCCATCTAGGGGTTGATATTTGAAAAATATTTTACATATATTTGGTATGTACAATCATAGTTTTAGGTCCGATTTGTAGAGCAGAAATTTGGACATATGTTTGGCATGTTTGAGCCCATGAATTCATTGTAAAACCAGTCCAAAATATTCAGACTTGTAGCAGCAGACTTCTCAGAAATCAAATTTATTGGACCTATGTTTGGCAATTGGATGGTTGATTTTCATGGTTGTTATCATAGTTGAAGATATCTATATGTTTGGCATATGTTTATTGGATGCCTCTAAGTGTTTATCAGTCTGAAAATAAAAATCAGAATTCAGTCCTAGGGTTTGAGCAGAAAACTAAATCGGAAAAGTGCAGAAGAATAAAATCAGAAATCTAAGGCAGAAATCAGAAATTTTAGGGCAGATCCCATTGGGGATATATTTCAGTTCATCTCAACCTTCTTGAGGATGAAAACCCTCTTGGAGAAGATTAGCAACGGTGGTGAAAGATCCTCCCTAGTTAATAGCTTAATACTGTGTGATTCATTCAGAGTCACAATTCCATACAGAGATTGTCTGTGTGCTGAATGTTGCCAATTAGAGGGTCTGATGGTAAAATTCCCTTGTTACAGCTGAAACAAATATAATAAGATTTGTGCCAAATATTATATTTGTTAGTGTAGATTGGAAGAAGATTTATAAGTGTATTTACAAGACCAGATTGGGATTGCAACGTTGAGATTGTTGAGGTTTAAAAGGGTGGAACGCAGCTGTAAGGGTGTCTTTTGAGTGGAATGCAGCACTATAGGTGCCAAGCACTTAATGTTGGATAAAGAGTTGAAGTCACAGCAGTAAGCTTTGTTGTTAGGGGCAGTTTTCAAACAGTTCGGAGTGGACATCAGGCAGATTTCTGAGCATAATCAGCTACAAGTTAAATTTTGGCATGCTATAGCTGAGTGTTTTGTATGACAACAGTCACCATTGTAGAAGCTACAACATTTTGAAACAATATTTTGATACACAGTTGTAATCTCTCTATAATACATCCAATGAAGACTTCCAAGTTAGATTGATATGCTCTCTATATTGTAACCTCATTCTTATGACAGCTGAGTGTATTGTTGCTGAATATTTGTGCATGCAAAGTGTTTGTTGAAATGTCTATGATATCTCTATGCATTGTGGATTTACTTGTTGAACCAATATTGTCACAAATTGCACTTTAAATGATCCCATACCAAAACACATTTAACTTCAATTAAATACAAAGTGTTTGACAAAATGCGTACATGATAGAAGGCAGAAAACTTTGTGGGTTTTGGGAAAAAATTGGTTTCAATTTGGGGGTGGTCATTACATGGGATGTGTCCTTCGAACTTGAACTCGATATCGATTTGCATCTTGATTTACTTCTAGAGAAACCATGAGAACCCATGATTGAATAACCAAAGTGCCGGAATTAGCAGTATTTGAAGGCAGGCCTTTCAAAATCGTCCATCTATCCAATTGACTCACACCCTCTCAGTTCTTCAACAATAGAACAGGTGGGTAGGAGGAAGATAAAGCGTATGAAATATAAAAATACAGGAATATATATTATATTCATATTAATCAATCCATCTTTTGCCTTATCTATACATAGGTCAATGACATTACTATTCAATTTGGGACTCAGTGGAAGGTGGTCCACACAAACAGGTAGGTGAACTATGGAAGCAAGTGAGACGCAACCAAGACACTTAAAGTCATAGAAAAAATAATAGAAATCAATAGGATCCGTCAGAGCAGTGGAAAAACACACGAAAATTCATCACAAGTTCGCTCATATTTGTACCAATCAAACCCACAAACATATTCGCAAACCTTGTCCACACCCTTGCCAAAACCAAATCCAGATCCAAATCTAGGATGGATCATACCCAAACCAATAAGTCTGCAAGGTCAAACCGATAACATAGACCAATTGACCATTACTATTTAATATTTATTTTAACACCCTCCATTAATGGTCAATGTACTAACTACACCAAGCTTATCCCAAAATTTTACAAATTTTTCAAGACCCAAAGACTTGGTAAGAATGTCTACAATTTGGTCCCCTGTTGAACAATATTGCAGCATTATAGATCCATCTTCTACAAGTTGTCTAATGAAAAGACATTATATTTCAACATGCTTGGTATGCTCATGGAAGGTTGGGTTCTTGGCACGTTTGAGTACCCCTTGATTGTCATAGAATAGGGGTGTTGGCTCTATTTTGGCATCATGTCTAAAAGTATCCTCCTAATCCAAACTGTCTCACACACTCCTTTCACTGCTCCTTGATATTAAGCTTTAGTTGAGGAAAGAGTTACTATGAGTTGCTTCTTGCTAGTCAATGTGACTGCACTCATTCCAAGGCTAAAGACATATCCAGAAGTGGATTTTCTATTATCCACAACACCTGCTCAATCTTAATTGTAAACCCACAGCTAAGATCTTTGCTTCTACTATACAGAATGCCAAAGTCAAGTTTCTCTTTCACATATCTCAACACCCTCTTCCTTTCCAATGTTCTATCTTTGGTGTCGTCATGAATCTGGAAATGAAACTTACAACATAGCTTAAATCAAGTCTAGAGGTTGTAAGATATATTAAGCTCCCCACTAGTTGCCTATAGGCTAATTCATTAACTGTCTAAGGGTTGGTGTTGGGTGAAAGCTTCTGTTACATTCCCCAAAGACTCAATATGTTGTGAAAGGATTCATGGATGTTAATATTGTTATTTTAACTGCCTTTCACGTGAACTTGAAGTAAAGGATTAAATAATTGTTTTGTTTTGGTAACTGGAAATGTTAATGAGAATGTTTATTTAAAAAAAAATGCGAATGTATTGAATGATAATGTTGATGATGATATTATATGTGTTATGAATTAATGCACTAAGAATGGTCTAACTTTAAATTCTGATGTCAAGTGGATGCAGGACCAACATGGTACGAAGAAAAAAGGGACTATCATCAAGGAGAGGATGCAGTCGACAAGGATCTATTGTCATCAAGCTCTGGATTGTGTAAGACGGCACAAAAATATAACCTTGGCCTTGGTAAATGAGTGGTATATTAAAGTCGAAAATAAAATAAATAAATTTCACCTAGCAAAATTATTTTAATATATTTAACACAATTGTAAACACTTAAATATTAAAAGTTCAAATAATATTAATGAAAGAGCTTTATGCGTTTTAAAAGCTTTTGAAACGTTTTTTTCTTTTTCTTTTTCCTTTTGGGGGAAAACGGTGGAGGTCGTGCGAGTCCAGAATCAGGGCACTCCGCCATCATCTGGCGTTGGAAGAAAACGCCTGGCATTCAAGAGCCATGACGGGAATTCTAAAAGACCATCTTTTAAACATCAAGAAGGCGATCAAAATCTCATTCTTCTTCTTCTTCGGGAAGGGAACTTTATATTGGGAAAATGTTAACCTGGGAATTCTTCTTTTCCTTCCTCCTGATCTTTCGTTCTTAATGAAAGTTTCCTCAAGAGCAGAAATTTTCTTCCGCCATAGCTAGGGTATCTTCCGTCCTCTTCTTTCGTCATTGGAGAATCTACTGGAAATTTCTTGCGTCGTTTTCTGTGCCAGGAGCTTTCTCTTGTGCAATATCCTACCCTTCAATCCAACTCGGGTTAGTGCGAGGTCTTCTGGAATCGAACTGAGGAAAAGATCGTGCGCTACTGGCAATTGATAATCCAGCGAGGGCTCTACTTCGTTTATTTTTCCTTCTTGACGCAGCCAGGCACGTTCTGAATCTCATTTATGTTTGCCTTTGAAAATATTTGACATTAGGGATGAAGCTAGATCGCAATATTTGCATATTGAACAAAATGTGTTTTTATCTTCTCAAATGTGTTGAACACGGAAATCGTTTTTTTAGGAAAAGGATATTCTATCATTATTATGGCAGTTGCTATTCAATTCCTCAATGTAATTTCTGTAGGGTTTTTATCTCGAATTTGTGTACCCGCCTTGCTACTCTGTTCATTAAGTTTAATCATCCGTTTCCTGCAATTTCTGAACCTTGACCAGACTAGCGGATTAGTTCTCTCAACACCATTCTGTTCCTGAACTTTGAAATCTGTAAGGAAACTGAACATTTATGATACTTCATTGATTTATGACCTCATCTTATAATTACTTGATATCCAGCTGAAACTCGCTTAACCTCTGACTTCATTACAGATGCAACTTGCTCTGAAGATAATATTCTTTTCGTTCTGAGTTTAACTGTTGTGATCGTCTGTTAATGATGTCAGCTTGACTTCGTTATTTAGACTTTTGCACTTAATTAAGCTCCTTAGACACTATGTCTGATTCAATCTTTCCTTCCATACCAGTCTGACCTGTTAGGTGTATAATTTCAGACCTGAACCTTATGCTGACTCTGAGATCATAAATGAATTCTTAAACCAATCTGAAACCTATTTCTTTTCCCTCTTTTTCGCAACATCAGCAGATCTTCTTAAGGAAGGGATCCATTTCTAAGACAACAGTAAACTGTTGGGTTATGAACCTAAGAGTATTTTGCTTGTTATCAAACTAATTGAATATGAAATCAAACCCTGAGGTAGTCGTGTCGAGCAAGGGTGTACACTGACGGCACAACAGTGCTAATAGAGTCGGCACAGTAGTGCCAGAAACAAATATAAACCCTTGGCCAAGGTAGATGCCAGTTAGGCAGAAGTCAGTATCCTTGTACCAGATTTACTCTGGTCAGATTGATCCTTCGGACAGGGGAAACCTGCAGAAGAGGGATCGACCAGTAGTATAGGTGCATGGACACCAAGCTCAGAGACATGATGACACTAGATCCTTGATGATTACCCTCGTGAAGGGCCGGGTTTCTTCATTTGAAGAACACGGGAAGACCAATAGGTCTTGGTTGGGTGGAAAAGCCCTTGATGATAAACCCCTTTTTCCAAATGATGAAATAGTTCATGAATCACTAAATGAAGATGATGATGTTAGTAACAAACTCCTTGCACTCCATTCCAGGTATTGCTCGTCCAATTATTATTATTTATTTTTGCAGCAGTGTATTCATTGAAATATTAGTTGAAGAAATGGTAAATGGGTAAATACAGTTTGTTAGTTATTTCCATTTGAATAAATGCTGAATTATTTTAAAATAGAATATATATATATATTTATGCAAACCCTAGTTTGATAGTTTTCAGTTAAGTCTTTTGAAAACGGTAGTTTTCCTTTTCAGCTAACATTGGTTTACTTCTAGGTATGAATTGAAATTAGTTGCACCTTGGAAATTAGTTACTAAATCATACTTACAGTTAATTTTATAACTGTAGATCCGTTAGGTTGTTATGAAAAGCTTCAACCCTTTCTCCATAGGTGTAGACAAGATTTTGCAATTTGTCATTCTAAATGGGAGATTGTTGACAAAGTTTATTGTCAATGATGTCAAGAAAAATGTCATGGATGTCATGATGTCATCACTGGATGAAGAAGAATGTCATTGGTTCAAGAAGAAGATTGATTTATGTGAAGTGGCAGCAATGAAATGGAATTAGAGAAATAAGGATAATAATGGCCGACCACCTTTGCTAGCACATTTGCAAGAAAGAGAGATTTGCGAGCAGATTTAATGCAGAATTACAAGTAGATTTAAGAGCAAACTTAGAGCAGATTTTGAGCAGATCTAGATTAGAATAGAAGAGGAAGAATGTTGCAGATTTGTGAAGGATCCCCTCCCTTGTGAAGAGGCATATTAGATGGTATCTAAGGAAGATGAAATAAGTGTTTTCAAGCAAGTGAGATACAATGTAAATCATTTGATTTTGAGCAGACCTTGAGCAGAAATAGTTGAAGGAAATTTAATTAGACTTGTGAAGGAAATATAAGCAGATTTGTAAAGGAAATATAATCAGATTTGTGAAGGAAATATATGCAGATTTGTGAAGGAAATATAATCAGATTTATGAAGAAAAATATGTTCATCATCTGTTAAAGAAGCAACATCCCGAAGGTGATAGTTTGTAGAAGAGGTTGGTGCCTCCTAAAAGAAGAGATCGGTGTCTCTTGCTGAATTGGTGCTCAATTATGGGGATTGGTGTCTCCAGTGGGCTGGTGTCTACAAATTCTGTAAGTGAGGATTGGTGTCTCCAGTAGGTTGGTGCCTACAAAGTTTGTAAGAGAATTTCATATAAGCAATATTTTGACATGGTTTTCTTCCGAAAGGGTTTCCAGTCTTTCCACGTAAATCTTGTGTTCTTATTTGTTGATGTTGTGTATTTGAAGTGATTGTGGTTGTTAATTCGAAAAAGTAAAAGATAGTCTTATACTAATCCTCACCCCCCCCTCAGTATAAGCATGTGCTCATCAATATAAAAGTTTGTGTGAATGTGCCAAGGTTACAAAATCATTGTAATAGACACAAGAGACATTTATCCACTGTTGGTCTATAAACACTTGAGAGATTGCAGAAGAAGGGTATGCTATAGATTGAAACTTTGTAAAAGGTTTTCTAAATACCTTGCTGTATGAATTGGTGTTGATTCTAAATGATACAATTGTGAATGTCTTTTGGTGGTGGGTTTTCTCTTGCAAGAGTTTTCCAAAAAAAAATATTTGTGCCTTGTGTAATCTTGTGACTGCATACTGTTCCGTTAGTGACTGCATACTGTTTCATTAGTTTCATATGTTGCTATTTAGATTTAATACATGCTACTGACTGTTAACTATATACATAATCTTAAGAATTCATTATTTCAGTCTATCGGTCCTCTGCAAAGAGGGTGAAAATCCTCAACACATCATTCGTATTTTAAGATATTTGTATGAAAAATTACACAAATATAGATAACAGCCAACAGTAACCCGTTGTGGTCAAGTGGAGTGAGCTTAAATAACAAATAATGTGAGCTCTTCTGGCGGAGCCCTAGGTCAAATCCTCTAGAAGACATGTTAAATGCTGAAAATTAGTAAAATATTCCATACAACTCTAGTTGACAGGTAATACCCCTCGGCCCTTGAATTTAAACCGAAGCTTAAAAGGCAATCAAATCATACCGGCCGCTAATGTTAACCTAAAGCTGTAACATCATAGCAATGACAGACACCAAGTTGAGCGAAAAAGCTCAATCAATAAAAGCATCGAGGTTTCCATAATAGAAATCCCGTTACACCGTGATCAAATGTAGCGATTGTACAATTTCGATTATTCACATTCCAAAAACTGGGAATTCACCAAACTTCATATACGCGAAGAAGAAAACAGCTGAAAACAGGAAATAGATAAATTGCATACCAGCATAGCCTTGATTCCGGTCAATATGCAGCGAGGACTCGTCGATGACACGAACATTGAGTGATTGAGATTGAAGTGCTCCGCTCAAACATTGAGCAGCCGTTGATTTGCCGCTGCATGGCTGTCCACACATTAATACTAAAGCCATTTCTGTCTGTATTTCTCCTTTGTCCTCTAGAATTTAAATTGCGGTTTATCGAGCTACTTTCAGGTTTTCAAAATGATTAAGCCCTTGCTGAAACCTCACGCTAGAGCGTCGCTTGTCTGTTCAGAGGAATAGATTGCTTGGAGCAAGGTGTTACGCGGCTGCTCGCTTTATTATTATTATTTTAATATTTCAGAGTTTTTTTTTGAGTTAATAGTTTTTTTTTAGTTTTTTTTTTTAATTTTTAAATAGTTGTTAAATTATGAAAAATTTAAAGGGAAATAAGGGAAAGAAATGTTTATAATTATGTATTTGTTTATATATTTTCAATTTCTAATTTTGAGACTGTATTATAGCACAATTATTCAATTAAATATGCATTGAATTTATTATTATTATTAATTTATTATTGTGAAGATTAAATAAAGATAAGCAAAGAATTATTTTTAAAGGAATAAAATACTTTTCAAAAGAATGTATTTTAACTTTCAAATAAAAATGTTAAGATTATTGAGTTGGGACACTAATAATATTAATAAATATGTTTTTTAAAATAATAAAAAGAAAAGTAAGGATTGAGCTACTATTATGATAATGGAGTTGTCATGCTCAAAATTTTACACTAGAAAAACTCAACATTTTTTTTTTTTAACCAAACACTTACACATAACGTCCTTCTTGCACAGCGCAATCTTTAATGTCAACACTTATTAGACAATGTCAAATTGGACATGAGACACAACATAGTTTAGTTGGCTAGGTTATTGTTGTCACACTCTCTCTTAGCCCAATTTATAAACATTAATTTAGATTCTTACCAATGGCTGGATGAGATAAGGTTAATGATTGTGCTACCATGTAGATCTTAAATTTAAACAAGAACAACTCTTTCATTGACCTTTTAACTTGACATAAATCAAAATTCTTTATAATCCTAACGTTAGTATTAATGCCAAGCTTAATTTGATGTATCAACATTATTCTCTTTATTTAGCCACCATACTATTATTATTTCGAACATCGGTTGGACATCATTGTCTTTGTTTATAATAATGATGTTGTTGTTTAATTAGGTAGCCTAAATTGCCTAATAGCCTCCACAACTCTTATATTAATGCATGCAACCTTGTCTCTATCAAGGGATAACTTTAATAATAAATTTATTATTATTATTATTCCTTACCTTATCAACATTCATCTTTATTATATACATCAATCAGCCCATCTTTGTCTAACGTTATTATCATGTGTGTTAGGATGTTACCCTCCATTGTAACTAAATTGCATATAATTGATTGAAAGATTACCAGTATTATTGAAATTAGAAAATTTCTTATGTAAACGTTAATAATATTTATTAACATCATTGTCTTATCTTACCTTACAAGTATTTGTCTATTATTACTCACTAACTCAACTTTAAGAAATAGTCTTTAATTAAATAATTAACAATGATAAATATACTCAACCCTTAATTTATCAATGGAAATAGCATTACTATCTAATTAACCCTTAAGCCTTCATCCTCAATTTCACTTAGGATATAATTGTTGGCTTACCTTAATTAAATTGGATTAATTGAAGACTAGTTTTCTTTACTATGTTCATCCCACTATGCGTTAGGATTAAATCAAGAACCTCATTATTATGCATACCTGAATATTACCTTATCGCCTTATAATTATCTTGTTGAAGTATCCAACCTTAGCTTTTAGGTTGATTCACATTAAAACTTTAGTAGGAAAATATATATATTTATTAATTCTTGTGTTGATTTGGCACTCAAAATGTGAACCAGTAATAATGTTGTTCTTTCAAATTTAAATGGATCAAAGTAGGTTGGTGGATACCGCCATTCTAACACTTAATTACATCCAATTATCCAACAAGTTATAATGTCCATACTAACAAAACACTCAAAGGATAAAGTCATATTAATGCTACGATAAAGTTGCAAACCTAATCAAATGATAGTTATATTGTAATATGACATTACTTAAATAACTTTGGGGTTGAAATGAACTTAAACGGATTATTAAGTTAATGGAAAAGTAAAAGATACTAGTAATATTAATATATTAATATATTAATATAGTAATGGACCACTATATGGAGATTATGTTATCTCAATGGTTTAGGAAATTATTATACTTTTGATGAATTTGGTGATTGTTACATCAAAAGTGTGCTTGGTAGCGTTGCGCCCCACTATAACATTGCATGCAGGTGGAAACGATCATAATGGAATTAACAATATAGTTAATAGCAATTAAATAAAAACACTAAAGAGCAAGGCAAAGGTAGTTAAGGTAATGACACTAATACTGATGGAGATGTCACTATAAATATTAGCTTCAATACATTGATGAAATATTGCTAATATGAAAAGTCATAATAGCAATAAAGAATATTATGGATGGCATGTTTGGGCAATCAATAATTTTAACATAAATTAACAACTAAGCAATATTGTTAAGTCTAATATTTAACATCAAGAATATTCGATGAGATGATTAAGAATTATTGTCATTACTTCTAGGATAAATGAAGGAGTTGGTAAGTAATTATGCGAATGATTGTTGGTAATAATACATCCTCCTCAAGAATTCAATGTTATCTCTTTTGCCTTCTTGTGCTTTTACTCCATTGAGGATGTTCATTACTAATATTGTCATTATCAATAATAGTACTGGTATCAACATCATATTAGCAACATGTAATGATGGGCAATGCAAGCATCAACAGAGCAGGCTATGTAGCATACAAAATGGAATGCCCATTTGATGGGCTTGCCGCCATGCCATGACCTACTCTAACGGTTTGTCAGACGAAGGGACAACCTGTAGCAACCTGTCGTCGGTAGCAACTCCTAAATGGTGCAACGTAACTGCAGCTCCTAAATGGTTCAGCGTAACTAACACCCCCCTGCGTTTTTTATTTTTGAACAAAGTACAAAGGCAAATTTTTTTACCGCGAAAATATTGAGTTTGTGTAGTAGAGAAAAATTCCAATGTTGCATACTTACATTTTTTTAAATGAGTAATGAGTAAATGAAGTATTTTTCAAAAATAATTATGAAAATATAAAAGATATAATAGTGTGCTTTATGTTTATTTAAAATATGTTTATTAATATATTATTATTATTTTTACAATATAAATATTTGGGAAAATTAGTAAATATTTTTTTGTTGAGTATAAAATAATTAAATAATATTTTTTTTATAAAATATGTCATATAATTTGTAAAATGATGTCAAAATTTCAATTTTTAAATATATAAAATGATTAGAAATCATTATGTTAATGTGTATGTTTATTAAACATTAATATATAAAAATTACATTAAATAAATGATAATTGTTGAATAAAGTTGGAAACATAAAATATGTTGATCGTATATCTCTACAAGTCTTTTTTTTCTGATTCAATTTTAATTAAGAAACATATCTAGGAGAATATAATTGGATGAAATATTTGTAATTAATTTCAACATTGTGTTATATATATATATATATAATCTAAATATTAACTTAAATGAAGTTACATTTATTAAAAATAAGATTTATTGTTTTATTGGTCCAAAGGTAGTTTTTTTAGAATTAATAAATAATAAATTAGAATATATTTACTACAAAATGGATTAATAAAAAAGTTGTTTTATGATTTTGAAATTGTCGAAAATCAAATTATTATGGAAAATTTGAAATTGACCCTATTTTTATACAAAATTTATGAATTTTAGGGTTTCCAACTTTTTAACTAATTACATCATTTATTGTAATGTAATTTTTATATATTAATGTTTAATAAACATACATATTGAAATATGAACATAATAACTTCTAATCATTTTATATATTTAAAAATTAAAATTTTGACATCATTTTATACTCAACAAAAAATATTTACTATTTTTCCCAAATATTTATATTGTAAAATTATTAATAATTTATTAATAAATAAAAATATTTAAAATAGACATAAAGCACACCATTGTATAAAACCTTTAATTACCTATTTTAAAATTATTTCATAAGTTAATCTTTAATTTTTTCTAATCGTATAGTTTTTTAAAACTATAAGTAATTCTAAAATAGGTAAATTAAAGATTTATTAATAATTGTCTTTAAGATAGGTAAATAGATAAAATGATAGAAATAATTTACCTATTTACTCATTGATTTACCTAAATTATCTCTTATTTACCTAAATAATTTATAAAACTAGGTGGATAATTTAAATTAGTGAATTAAAATAGTTTAATAGTTGATTGTATATTTTAAATAATTAATAGATAGAAAAAAAAATATCATTATGGAATTAAACTAGTCTTCATATTCACCATAATTAGTTAATTTATGTATATTTTATTATAATTAATTAATTCAAATAATTATCCACCTATAAAATAGTTTAATTCAATTTAAACTAGTTCCATATTCACTGATTCAATCATATCTACTATTAGTAAAATCAAGATTTTTTTTAAGCATAATTAGCACATAATTATTAATAGTTTTAAAATGAACATAAATTATTTATAATAGTAAATTATACACCTAGTAAAATCAATTTATTATTTAATTAAGTTGGGTGAATAAAGATTAAATTATTTAACTTATTTTAAAATTTAATTAATTAATTATTATTAAGTAATCAAATATTTTAAAAATAACTAATTGAATAAAATTATCAATTGATATTTAATAAAGATAACTAATTTTATATTTATTCAATTGATTTTACTAGGTGGAATATTTGATTATTTAACTAATTAGATAAATAATAATTCAATTAGTTATTGATTTTACTAGGTGGAATATTTTATTAGGTAAATAATAATTCAATTAGTTTCTACAGCCTTTGCATTATACTCCAAAGAATTCAATTTTCCTTTTCCAATTAAATTTTCCACCTCCCATTAATATTGCTTTCCTTGTGGTAGGAAGGAGAATTCACATTAAATGAATTATGTAATGGATTACATATTTTTCAAAAAATAAAATATATTATGTAATTTTAAATACAAATTATATAATTCTTATATTATTTATAATTATTATTTATTAAATGTTCTATAGAATTTAAATAAAAAAATTGATTAAATATTTGTTTTATTAATATAAATGTATCTAATATCATTTTTGAGTTAGTATATTTATTAAAAATGATTTCATTTTATTCATTTTTTTATATAATAAAATTAATTTTATATGTTCAAAAATTATTTTATTTTACTTCAAAATTAGTCTATTTGAATTTATTAAATATTATTTTATTTTATTTGTTTAAGCATTATTTTATAATTTAATTTTTTAATATATATAAACTCTTTAATGTTTTTTATTAATACACCATTAAAATCTTTAACAAAAATTATAAAAGAATTTATATATATTATTGTTAATCCCATATTTTAAATAATTTATTAAATAGTTTTTGAATATATTAAACAAATATATATAAACTCTAATATATTTTTTGGTTCGGAGACACCGTTGTACTTTGCTCGAAAATAAAAAATGTAGGGGGCTGTCAATTACGCTACACCATTTAGGAGTTGCTACGGACGGCAAGCTACTACAGGTTGTCCCCTCATCTGACAGACCGTTAGCGCAGGTCATGGCATGGCAGCAAGTCCATCGGATGGACATTCCATTTTGTATGTTGCATTGCCTGCTCCAGCACGAACACTACAAAATCGCATGATGCCCTCGAGAATAATATTAATGATAAAACGACACACCATCGTCCATGAACTAACTACAACATTCATAATTTGCAATAAAATTTGATGATCTTGTCATGAGTTCAATTTGGTGAGAAGAAAATTCAACTGGCTAAACCCATTATTACAAGTTTTAAATTGAGAACATGACACCCCTCCTATTAATTTAGTATGCTT